>OVAN01000008.1:0-187622 GCA_900406275.1 Anastatica hierochuntica
AAAACTCATTAAAAATCAAATCTCATCAAATACACAATTCAATACACCCTCTTTAGTGTTGGTGATTGAGGCATGAGTCTTGATGCGTTAACCAAATGATGTAAAAACTTACAAAAGATAGAACATGATTTTTTTTTTTGCATAGGTAAGAACTATGAATCCATGGTTCATTGCTTCTCTTATATAGTCAAGTTTGTAGACAAATAAACATCAACTAATCCTAGGATGTTTTTATAAGCAATAACTCCATTTTTTGAAAACAAACTTTTTTAGATTTTACATGATATATAACTAATAGTTGTTTCAAAGAACCTTTATTGTTTATTTAATTATAAACAAAGTTTGCAAGAGAAAACTATAATTATAAGTTTATAACTTTGATTTTTTTACTAGAAGACATTACTTTTGCTAAAAATAAATAAATATTGTGTTGTATGTATATGACAAATTTATATTTGTTTTTTTTTTCGCAACAAATTTATATTTGTTTGATGTTTATCAATCTATATGTTTTTATTTATCATATGGTTTTACTCTTTGATCTATCTTATTGAAAAAGAAGACATAGACTTTTTTTTATGTGTGATTTTTCAAAATAAACATATTTTAAATTTTTTATTAAATGTAGCTAATAAATTAAAATAACTCTAATTACTCATTTACATATTTCAACAAACATATTAGAATATTCTAATATTCTTTTCACTTAAACACTATCAAAATTGTAAACCAGCACAATTTAAAATCATCAAATTTCAGCAAATTTAAAATATAGTTTGTTTTCAAATTTAAAATAAATCTATAACTTCTAAAATAATTATGTTACAATATTATTATTTTCTAAATAAAATTTGTTACAAAAATTCAAAAAATCTTATAAAGTGATAAAATTTAGAAAAATCTTTAAAAATTTATAAATAATTTATATAACTATAAAAGTTTAAGTTTAGTCAACTGATGTTTTTTTAAATACTCTAACGGGTTTTGTTTCGCGGTATTTCGGGAATTAAACATTATCTGAACTGAACCCATACGAGTATCCGAGAAAATTTGAAAGTTCAAAATTCTCAAATCTAAACTGAACCCATAATTTGATATAACTGAAAATTCTAAAAGTTTTGAACCTAAACCCGAATCTAAAACTCGAAATAGTCGAAAATTATAAACCTGATAATCTGAAAATCTAAACATAATTAATAATATATAAAATTATTAAAAAAACTCCGTTCTAGTTGATGTTAAAAGTAATTAATTTACGTGTTTTTGTTAATTTTGTACGGAAACAAGTTTAGTAGTATAAAACTATAACCAGTATCGATTTTTACCAATTGTGGTGGGAGAAAAATAGAAAAGAAAAAAATAGTCTCCAGTTTCAGCTCCGAGAGAGAGATCTATCGTCAGGATCTCAGATTCGGTTACACCGTCGCTGATTTTTCCGGCGACATGAGTTCTCCGGTAAGTCTACCATATCAGATCTATGCGATTTGGTCCGAGATCTTTTTGAGTTTTGAAAAAACCGTCTTCGTCATCGTCTTCTGATCTACGATTCTCTTTTTTTTGACATTGTTGATACACATTCAGGGAACGAGTATGTTCACTAATTTCACAAAGCTCTGCAAAGGACTTGCTCTTGTGCTTGTGGTGGGACACGTCGTTGTTCAGTTCATTCCCGCCACCGTCACATACTTCGCTCTGATTCCGGCAAGGTGAGATACAACACGGGAGTTACTAGGGTTACGATCTCGTCACTAATTTGATTTTCGTTATGCTCTTGATTTTGTCGTGATTGCTACTTAGCGGTTTGAAGTAGATTAGGGTTCTAGTGTGATAAGATAGTATTAGGATGTGAACAAGAGTTGTGAGAATATTGTGATGATCCTCCTTACACAATGCGAAACTCAGTATTCAGAATGAGTCCTTAGTTTCGGCGTAAACGGTTGTTACATTTTGTTAACTCTCTTCATTATAGGACTATTCCTTTTGCCTGGAATCTGATAACAAGCGGTTATTTCGAACTGTCAGTATATGGGGTAATGTTTCTAACTTCCTATTAACTCGTTATCGCTGGTTCTGGAATACTCGAGTGACTATTTGCAATGTCGCAGGTCGTCTTTAGCACCGTTTCTCTCCTCTTTATGGGAAAGTTCTTGGAACCTGTTTGGGGTTCCAAGGAGTTCCTTAAGTTCATCTTTGTGGTGAACTTTCTTACGTACCTTTGCGTTTTCGTTACAGCCATTGCTTTATACTACATAACAAGGCGGGAAATTTACCTGTAAGTACTCTACCACACTTTGCTTACTTAAGTTTCTGCTTGTTTATTCTTTTAGTGGTGTCTTCATAGTGGAAGATTAAGTTGAAACCCTCCAAGCTGTAAATTATAACTTGTTTGCTCCCTTAAGTGGGTTTAGTTCACCACTGTCTATCATGCTTCTTCTCTGGTTTTGTATTAGTTAATAACTTTCAATTATATGTTTACATGTTTTCTGTTTTCTCGTGGCTAGATATATGCCTTTTGCAGGTTTTCATGGTGTCTTAGCAGGCCTTCTTGTCGGGATAAAGCAGATAATACCTGACCAGGAGGTATTGTTGTTAAAGATAAAAGCAAAGGTAACTGTTTGGGATCAAAACTTTGACGTCTTCTTATTTAAGATTGGCTAGTCGAAGAAGTTCTCACATCGTATTCCTTTGGTTTCTTCGTGCAGTGGTTGCCCTCTATTATGCTACTTTTGTCAATAGCCTCAAGCTTCTTCACGCTAGATTCAGCAGCATATCTTCCCACTTTGATATTTGGCACATATATGGGCTGGTTATACCTCAGATACTTACAGAGGAGGCCAGAAACAAAACTCAGAGGTGACCCGAGTGACGACTTTGCCTTCTCCACATTCTTTCCTGAAGTTCTCAGGTGGAAGAATATTTCTCCTTTTTTAACTGTACTTTTGAGCTTTTCCCCACAATTCAATCCTTTCCTCATATTCTGTTTGTAATTTTTCCCCCCGATAAAATCCAGACCGATAATTGACCCAATAGCATCAATCTTCCATCGAATGCTTTGTGGACGATCAAATGGCCCCAGCGAAGCCCATGGTTATACTACCGGTGGTGCTCTATTACCAGGTTCTGATTCTGCTGAAGCTTCCAGGAGGAGGTAAAGTTATCTCCTTCGTTCTTTTCCTGTCCCATTGCAATGGTAGTTTGAATGCAAAAAATCCCCAGCGATTTGGGGCTTAGTGCAGATTATGTCTTCGACAATTAGTATACACCGTTTATAAAAGAAAGTCGAAACTTTCAAACATTAGTATAGGATTTGGATGATGCAAACTGAGGTAAGTAATGATCCCGTTGACTTAAATAGTAGGTCTGGCTTGTTATCATTCTCATCAAAATGCAAGACTTAGAGTTTGAAGTGGTTTGTAACCAAATCCGGAGGAAACTATTTTCTGGTTCGACCTTCCTTTAACCGCTTGTCATAAAAGTTAATCTTTGATGTTGTTGCAGAGAAAGAGGAGCAAGAGCACTAGAGGAGAGACTTGCAACGGAAAGAATGATTCCTCCTCCAAGGAACAAAGATGAGTTGCAGCAGAGTGATGCTGCTTCGGATAGCGTTTAAGAAACGAGATTGCACAATTTAACCATTTGAAGAAGATGTCTGTGTGGTGAGTTCTTACTTGTTTCAAAAGTGGACAGTTTTTGGGTTTGTTTGTGAAAAAAGTTTGAGTTTTATACAACAGAATCAAATCAGCTTCTCCGTAAATTCATATGACCAATTCGGATAAGTAGTTGACAACAACAAACTAGTTAGAAACCATTTCTTTTGGGGGAGAAACCAGAACTTGTTATTTTCTTTTGTTTGTTTTTCAGACTGTAACAATCGATCACCAGACAATGCAAAATGAAAAACACTATCTACCGACGCAGTGCTTCTTTCTGTCTATCTTTTTGCTTGAAACGACGCCGTTTTTGCTTAGTGATATCGACACATTGTTACAAGTGTAACACTCACATCAGCATATTTGCTTATTGATATCGACACATTGTTACAAGTGTGACACTCAGGGCATCTCCAACCCCAGTCTATATTTTATTCCAAAATGGAGTGGAAAATGGAGTAATGAACAAATAAAAAAGTGATTACTCATGTCAGCATATTTTAACGGGAAATAACGGGGTTAAGGCGTATGATAAGTTTGGACACTCTGTCCGAGTTTCTACGTATGTAGTTGAGGAATGTTTTGTAGGAATCCAACATGTACACATACTAATACAATTTTTTTGATAACCCTTGGCTATACGATCAAACCTTATTAGGAACACAGTACTAAAGAGTGTATTTCTTTCCGAACGATCATCACACTGTTTGACTCAAGTTTGTAGTGTCCGACCGACAAATGCAGAGGTAGTCAGATTAACGAACTACCACGTAAACTGCATTGACCGAAATCCAGTGTCAGACTTTCCACATGTGTGTGATTTTGTTTATAAAAAAAATCGAACCGTAGATGGAATGTTGTTCACACATTTTTAAATCTCTTTACCGCTAGGCCACGCCCATATGGACCACATGCTAATACTTGGAGTATAAAATGGTGACTGCCCAAAAAAAAAAAAAAAAAAGTCAATAATCCTTTTTTTTTTGTCAAACCATATATATCTACGGATAATCATAAAATAATTGATTCATGAGAAAGATAAAACTTTTAAATATAACCCAAAAAAAAAAAACTAATATCTCACTGTTACTAATTAAAAAAATTAAAAAAGAAGAGGAAATGACGTGGAAAGTAATGACAAGGTAACCACGTCGTCTTCGTCGTCTGAATCTTGCCGGACCCTCCAGATGTCTGGTTTGTTAGTTCCTTTAGGAATCAAATTCGGAGCGATCAACAATGGCCATTCCCACCAAATACTCTCTCTCTTTCTCTCTCTCTCTCTCTCAATTTCTCTCTATCGATTCAACAACAAACTTACATACATTTCCTCAAAAAAGTTTCCACCTTTTTCGTTTTCGTCTCCTTCTTCAAAACATCTCCTTTCTCTCTCTGTTTTCTAGTCTCTCTCTTTGAAATTCTCCATACCCATTTCAGAAAATCCTCCTCCAAATGCGTCTTCGCGATCTAGGTTTAGTTGAAGATAGAATCGAAGATGAAAATGTCATAGACTGAAAATTTCAGAGGACGATACAAAACGAATTTAGAGAGAAATGTCGGTAGCACACGCAGACGACGCCGACGATTACGTCCGACAAAACGGAGAAGCTTATCACGCAGAGAAAGCTTTACCAAGTGGAGACTTTTATACAGGACAATGGAAAGACAATCTTCCTCATGGACATGGCAAATACCTTTGGACCGATGGTTGTATGTATGTCGGTGAATGGCATAGAGGCAAAACTATGGGCAAAGGTCGTTTTAGTTGGCCTAGTGGTGCTACTTATGAAGGCGATTTCAAAAATGGTTATATGGATGGCAAAGGTCAAAACTTTATCTTCTTCATCATCATCATCATCATCACAAAACCCAAATCTTCGTTTTTTAGCTAAAGATCGAAACTTTATCATCGTTATCACAAACCCAAATCTTGTTTTTTAGCTAAAGATCGAAACTTTATCATTGTTATGACAAACCCAAATCTTCGTTTTTAGCTAAAGATCGAAACTTTATCATTGTTATGACAAACCCAAAAGCTAAAGATGGAAACTTTATGCAGGTACATACATTGATTCGTGTGGAGATTTGTATAGAGGATCATGGGTGATGAATTTAAGACATGGGCAAGGTACAAAAAGCTATGTTAATGGAGATTGTTATGATGGAGAATGGAGGAGAGGGTTACAAGATGGACATGGGAGGTATCAATGGAAGAATGAGAATCATTACATTGGACAATGGAAGAATGGGATGATGAATGGTAATGGTACTATGATATGGAGCAATGGGAATCGTTACGATGGTTCTTGGGAAGACGGTGTTCCTAAAGGCAATGGAACATTCCGGTGGGCGGATGGGAGTTTCTACGTCGGAGTTTGGAGTAAAGATCCTAAAGAACAGAATGGGACTTATTATCCTTCGACGGCTTCAGGGAACTTTGATTGGCAACCACAACAAGTGTTCTATGTTGATATGAGTGAATGTGTGGTTTGTACTTGTCAGAGAATCCCTGTTTTGCCTTCTCAGAAGATGCCGGTTTGGTATGGTTCTTCGTCTTCTGAGCAGAGTGGTAGCGGGAATAGGACTAAGAACGAGAGGCCGAGGAGGAGATCAGTTGATGGGAGAGTTAGTAATGGTGAAATGGAATTGAGGAACAATGGTTCTGGTTATCATCAGTTAGATGATAATGATACAGATAGTAGCAGATCATCATCATTAGGTCCTTTGAGAATAAAGCCTGCTAAGAAACAAGGACAAACTATCTCTAAAGGACATAAGAATTATGAACTCATGCTTAACTTGCAGCTCGGGATTAGGTAAATCTTGTCGATTTTTCGAGAATTTGTCTTGTGTTTGTTTGTTTGTTTTGATTTCTTGATGTTGAAAATTTTCTTTGTAAGACATTCTGTTGGAAGACCAGCTCCGGCTACATCTCTTGATCTAAAGGCTTCGGCTTTCGATCCAAAGGAAAAACTTTGGACTAAGTTTCCATCTGAAGGATCTAAATACACTCCTCCACATCAGTCTTGTGAGTTTAAATGGAAGGACTATTGTCCTGTGGTTTTCAGGTTTGAATCTTTCTCGTCTTTGGTTGATTTCTTTCTCGAGTGTGTGTGTGTGTGTGTGTTTGGTAGTAAGAAGATTGATCTTGTTGTCTATATAGGACTCTGCGGAAACTGTTTAATGTGGATGCAGCGGATTATATGTTATCGATTTGTGGTAATGATGCTCTTAGGGAGCTATCATCTCCAGGGAAAAGTGGAAGCTTTTTCTACTTAACCAACGATGATCGCTACATGATCAAGACAATGAAGAAAGCAGAAACCAAAGTAAGAGCTGATTTCAAAACCCGCAAATGTCTCTTTATCAAGGTTAACTCATTTGTTTTTCCATTGAATCAGGTTCTTATAAGGATGCTTCCGGCTTATTACAATCATGTCAGGGCATGTGAAAACACTTTAGTTACCAAATTCTTCGGTCTTCACTGCGTGAAATTGACTGGCACCGCGCAGAAAAAGGTCGAGCACCGTCTTTTTGTCTTCATGTTTTGTGCATTGTTGTCATTAGCATTTCGGTTTGGGGTGTACTTATGGAGAATACTTTGCGTCTTCAGGTCCGATTTGTGATAATGGGGAATCTATTTTGTACTGGTTACTCAATCCATAGGCGATTTGACCTTAAAGGATCTTCTCATGGCCGTTTAACCACTAAACCAGAATCTGAAATCGATCCAAACACAACGCTTAAAGATCTCGATCTTAATTTTCTATTCAGGTTACAGAAGAATTGGTTCCAAGAATTCTGCAGGTAATAACCATTTCATTATCTGTTTTTCACTTCTTGAAACCGAATTCAAACCTTTCTTTTCGGTTTTATAGACAAATAGACAGAGACTGCGAGTTTCTTGAACAAGAAAGAATCATGGATTATAGTCTCTTAGTCGGTCTTCACTTTCGCGAAGCTTCATTAGATTCTGCTACTCCTACTTCCGGTGCTCGAACCCCAACCGGTAAAATTCCAACTCAAAATGTCCCAAAGTTTCCATCTTAAACGTATCAAAAACTTCATTGAAAGCAAAACTTCTTCAAGCAGGAAACTCTGATAGCGCAAACACACGTCTCTCCCGCGCAGATATGGACCGGTTTCTTCTTGATGCTAGCAAGTATATACATAAAACCAACACAACAAAACTCAATGTTTTAAGTAAATGGGTTTCATTAATGGTGTCTTAATGATTGTTTTTTCAGATTAGCATCAATCAAATTAGGTATAAACATGCCTGCAAGAGTTGAAAGAACAGTGAGAAGAAGTGATTGTGAGAATCAACTTGTAGGAGAACCAACAGGAGAATTCTATGATGTGATTCTCTTCTTTAGTGTTATTGATATTCTCCAAGACTATGATATAAGCAAGAAGCTTGAACATGCTTACAAATCGATGCAGTATGATCCTACTTCGATCTCAGCCGTTGATCCTAAGCAATACTCTCGACGTTTTAAAGATTTTATCTTCAAGGTCTTCGTTGAAGATACTTGAGAGAGAAGTAATGCATTTAACTTGCGTTCCAAGGCAAGACAAACTTGAGGTTATTTATTTTTGTTTGTTAGAGTTTTTTTTAATATATATATAGAAATATATTTGTAAATTTTTTATAATTTGACCAAAGTTTTTCCAAGTGTAGGAGAAAAATTTGATTCTTTTGTATGTAACTAAAAGTTCAAATAATCTTGTGTTTTTTTCAAATGTGAAAGAAAATATGTGTATAGATTGTTGACTTGTATATTTTATTTTTATTTTTGTTTTGCATATTTTACTTATAGAATTAATTAATAAATATAGAACAGAACATGCTTATAATTTTTTGTTTATTTTTTGGGGTTTTTAATTAGACTTGGCATATCCGTTTTTAAATTTATTTTTTAATATGTGAGAATAAGTCGACTTGTATGTGATTGAGTTTAAGGTAAAGATGTGAGGATGATATTGAATTATTAATATACTCTACATACCAAACCTTAAAAAGTCAATGATTGTGATTTTTTAAAAATATTTAAATCAATTAGTTTTTTTCTCGATTAAATCAATTAGTTTTATACATAGCATTTCAATTCTTGATTTACATATAAGACTTTTATAGTTTTATTTCTTTTTGTTAGATAGCATTGACTTCTTCGCTTATATTATATTCGGTGGAATTTTCCGCACAAACTCAAGTTTGAATAATATAATAGTCTCTTTGTCTCAACTTAAATTACATATTTAGATCATAATCGTTTGTTACATCATATAAAAAGTATGGGTTTAGTACTTATCTAGGATATCAAGAATTTTTTAGATAATTATCTTTCTTAAACATAAACTAAATCATGAAAAATGATATAAAAATATGCACAATCACCCAAAACTACTCAAAATTACTCGTAATTATCTGAAATACTCAAATCTGAATTCGAATCCAATATTTATCCAATCTTATAAGAGTTACATAAATGGTTTTTAGCTTATAAGAGTTATATATATATATATATATATATATATACCAATTACATAAATAATACTCTCTCTATTTCATTGTAAATGATGTTTAATGCTACTCCACACAAATTAAGACAATACAAATTCTTATAAATTAATCTCGTTTACATAAAAACATCATTAAATAAAACTAATTTGACTAATAAAAAAATACACCCTATAATATAATTGGTCGCAAATGTCTAACAACATTAAATTTTTACCTAACAACTCAAAACATCAATTATTTTGAAACAAAAACTCCTCTCCAAAACATCAATTATTATGAAACCGAGAGAGTACTTATTTGGATAACATACTCTTCAATTACCATATCTGAAATGTTGAGTGCTAGTTAATATTATCACCTAATACAAAAAGGAATAAAGAAATTATATTATCACGCAAAATCCCATTTCAATGCAACAATTTTAATCAATTCTATAACTTAATCTTTGACTTCATTTACCAATTATCTCTAATTTTTTTCTTGTTAGCTCTGCCTACTTTCTTTCACTGTATGTTGATTCATACAACGTACCAAAACATTATGTTACTTTATTTTTTCATAGAATTTTTTTTCGTATTTTTCGGGTTTAACGTAAATTCTATAAAATTTTGATCATCAAAAACACAATTCGGATTTGAGAATATTGTGGTCCAATACAAAAATAAAATTTGAGGTCCTTATTTATTAACGAAAAATTAAAACCATTAAAAACACCAAAAATCTTTTTATCCTCCACGAATCCGTGACAATATGAGACCCTTAAAAACTTGTAAATTCCGAGGCCCTACACACAAAATGCATTTTAGGTATGTGCTCAGATCCGACCTTATAAAAACAAGAATTTACTACAATTTTGATGGTTTGTTAGTATAATATTTGTTTGGGAAATATGAAGATCTGACCATAAATCTTCGATTATTTAAGAATCCAAACTTCATGAAATTGTCAATTAGTACATTATTATATATTTTTTTATCATTTCCATATTTTTAATTAATGTTTTTTGTATTCACATTTGACTAAAATTAACCTTACTTTTGTAGTGGGATTGTTTCCGTTTATAGTTGTTATAGGACAATATTAGTATTTGGTTTTTTACCAAAAAATATTAGTTATCTGACCGCAATATACAACAATATTGAAGAGAAAAAACTCAAACTTTCAAAATATAATGGGTTTAGTATTTTTCTAATTGGCTAAGAGTTTCAAGCTTCGAATTATCAAATAGTAATAAAATAAATTAATAAGTATGAAAAAGATTTAAGATTGGATTGGAGATATATCTAACAAAGTTGAAGTTAAAGCTTTAACTAACAAAACTACTTTTATATTTCAGTTATTTGCAGATAACCTAATTTAAACCCAAAGTCAATACTTACTTCTCTATCTAGGCCGAGATTAGCTCTTCTATTTTAAAGATTATTTACAAAAAAAGAATATTTTAATAAAGCTTTTTATACTATTTTTACTCTTATCCATGAATTTTAGACATTACCAAAATTTTCAAAATGTTTTAGTCAATCTTTTTCCAATAGCATAAGAAAAATTATGGGTTTTTACCAAATATAGACCAAGAATGTATTATTACGATTTGGTTACGTGACTAAATAATTTGTTTAAATTTAGCTTTATCCCGGTTCATCTCAAACCAGTAGGCCAACAACTAAACCGATCCAAACCAATTCTATGAAGTGCTGTCAAAATTTAACGAGTGTTTGGTGGAAAATCTATCAAATAACTTTTTTTTTTCCATCTAAGATTTATTTATTGATTACACGTACGCGAATATAAAACCGACAATTGGATATATCCAACCTCGGAGCAATAAGCCGGCGATTGTGCGAACGAACTCCGGAGACATAAGATGACGAGTTTAAAGGATCACTCTGAAGCCATAAACTAAAAAGATAATTTGTTTTCATATAATACCTTTTATCATAAAATAATAATAATTCTTTTCTAAAAGAGAAAAGTTTGAATTTACGTAAAAAGATTAATCGTAAAAATTTAAAAATGCAAAGCGACTTTTTGTATAACTTTTTGTAACAAATTTTAACGTTCTAGTTATTAATGTGTATAGATTATTTATGGAAGATTCTCTAGTCAATAAAGATATTGATGCAATCTATGGCCAAAACAAAAAGCAAATATAACACACAACAAAATATATTTTCCAAAGTTTGGGCCTAACCTATGTAATCTTTTTGGGACAAAATAGTCATTTTTTCTTTTCCCGGATCTCAAATGACCGATGACACAACTCTTTTTCGGACACTGACACCGATGTTCAAAGCTAGCCGGCTAATCCTAGAACCCGAAAAGCCATGTGAAAGTTCTGGTGGTCAATCCAAATCAAACCCAGGCGGCGGAGATTCCAGCTTGAGACTCCTTTACCACTAGAACCAACGCGGATTGGTTAAATAGTCATTTTTTCCTAGTGTCGAAAACTCGATGAAGAGAGTTAAAGTGCACTTTCTTTGGAAGATTTTGGTTCAACCAATAGAGTTAAAGAGCTAATTTTGTTACTTCTACTTATTAATTTTATATTCTTAAAATGACATTTATTGTACACTAATAGATTAATTAAATTAAACTTTGTTGTGTATATTGTTTGGATACTATATTTGAGTACAAAAAAGAGAGGAATTATAACGAACAAGGAGATGTGAATATCTAAACGTCTTTCAACTTCTTCATATCTCTCTCTCTCTCTCTCATAGTCTCGTCTCTATAAATATAAACACTTTTGCATTCTCCATGACACATCACTTATTCATTTCCTCATCATTTTGTTCTACTCCAAACCCAATCTTAATCTAACTTTAAGAGAAAAATGTATGAAAAGATCATCATAATCTTCTCAACAATTCTCTTAACATCTCTTCCTTCTTGTTTTAGTAGCTACCCATTTGATCAAAGATATGATCCTTTCATGTATTCCAATTCATACTATGAAACCAATCATCTACATGGTCACAAAACACACAACACTCACACGAAAAATCGCCATGGCCATGCTCCTAGATCTTCTCCTCAAGCTTTTAATGTTAACAACTTTGGTGCTAAAGCAAATGGAAATGATGATTCTCAGGTAATTTTAACCCTTTTTTGACTCATATTATATATTCTATATTCCATAGTAATATAATCAAAAATGTAAATGAAAATTATATGTTTTAGGCATTCATGAAAGCTTGGGAAGCAGCTTGTTCATCAAAAGGAATAGTTTATGTTGTGGTTCCGAAAAATCGAGATTATATTCTTAAACAACTTAAATTCTCTGGTCCATGTAAATCATCTTTGATTGTTTTTAAGGTATGATATAAAACTTTATAATGTTTTTATAATGTTTAGTCATTTTTATTTATAAAATTTTTGTGAATGTGGGTTAGATTTACGGAAAGATTGAGGCATGGAAAGATCCATCAACCTACAAAGAGCGTAGGTTGTGGATCGTTTTCCAGAACGTAAGTAACCTTCGTGTCGAAGGCGGTGGACGCATCGACGGTAATGGCGATATTTGGTGGCCAAAATCTTGCAAAATCAATCCACAACTTGTAAGTTTCTTCTTCATTTCGAACTTAGTTTGCCAAATACGAATATCTTATTTGGTCTGATTCCGTCGGCCCTAGGCTCGAACTTTTTGATCATAAAAAGCCCTTTAAATTATATATATATATATAGAGAGAGAGAGATTGACTAATTAAATACTAAAATATTTATAAAAAACTAAATATTAAAATACCATTTTTTTTTTTGTTGAAACAGCCATGCATGGGAGCACCAACGGTGAGAACTTCAAACGCCTCTCTACGTTGTATTTTTTTTTCACTTTCATTTTCTGATTATTGCTTTACTTATATAAATAAATATAAACTTAATGTTATATTTAATTTTTGGTGTTAATGGAAATAAAATTTTGGGCAGGCTGTTACGTTTGTGGAATGTGTTAACTTGAGAGTAAGTAACATTAGGTTAGAGAACGCACAACAAATGCATTTGACGTTTCAAGATTGCAAAAACGTAAAGGCATTGAAACTTACGGTCAAGTCTCCCGGTGATAGTCCTAACACCGATGGTATTCACGTTTCCGGAACTCGCAATATCTTAATTCAAGACTCTATCGTCCGTACCGGTAAATCTTCTTACTTTCATAGTTTGGATTTCCGAACATTTTTAATTAATATAAATTGTTGACAAAAAAAAATATTTCGTAGTATCGTCTTAATGTTTATCATGCAAAATAACAATTAAATGTTGAGATATAATCTTAACAAATAAAAATGGTTAGTATACTTTATAGAACTTTGTATTGATTTTAAATGGAAAAACCATATATTTTAAATCAAAACCAGTTTTAAAAAAATCTAAAAAACTAATATTTTGTAGTTAAATACTTCTATCTTTCTTAGAATAAGATTGTTGCACACTTAGTAAAGATTTATTCATTTTACTTTTTTCTACTAAAGTTAACTCGACCAATAAAAAATCGATACAAATTGTTACAAACACCATATACCATAGATCTTTTTGCATAAAACATCACTTAAACTAAAAAAAAATTCCTAAAACTAATATAAAATATTTTTTATTCTACTTTTTAGAAAAGGGTCCTCTTTTAACAAAGTATCTTCATTCAAAACTTCTCTCTCTCTACTCATAAATAAATTTGAAAAATGTTGGGTTTGTGTTTGGTGATGAAGGTGATGATTGCATATCGATAGTGAGTGGGTCAGAGAATGTGAGAGCTACTGGTATTACATGCGGACCAGGACATGGAATAAGGTTTTAACCATCTCTCTCCTTAATTTCACCTAATTTTTTTGGTTTAAAATCTTATTTTAAGCATCATATATACTATATGCAATCTTTTATTTTCTTGACTAAATGTACATCTTGTTGGGAAATGATGAACTAACTTTTATCAACTTCAATCAAAGAATAATTTAAGGGTGAATAACCTATATGACCATAAAAAAAACATTAATTAAGAATCTAGGAATGACAAAAAATAATATTAAAATAATGGGATGATTTACAAAAACAACTTCCCTCACCCTCTTAATTAAAAAAATTAGGGGCAAAAAAGTAAACGATTATTTTAGTTGGTTTATAAATTTAATTAATCGAAGATTCTCTGTCAAATCGTTATATTTCTCATAATTTAAACGAGAAAAAAGAATAAAAAATATAATCTTTAAAGTATGCTAGATGCTCTAACTCAACCATATTTATTGTTTTAAAATTTTTGAAGCATTTTTTTTAATCATCTATACTATTTTTTTTTCTAATCCAAATTTATATAAAATGGTTAAACTAATATAAAATGAATCTAAATATTACTGATATTTGTTTTTATGTTTATAAAAAAAATTAGCATTGGGAGTTTAGGAAAAGATAGCTCAGAAGCATATGTTTCAAATGTGGTAGTCAACAAAGCAACTCTTATAGGAACTACTAATGGTGTAAGAATCAAGACTTGGCAGGTAAATCTCCAACACTATATATATTAATCTCCCTTATCTCGTACTCCCTCCGTTATTTATTAAATGTCGTTTTAGAAATTTTTGGTTCAAAATTAAATGTCGTTTTCATATTTCAATAAACTTTTACAGTAAAATTTCTATTTTGTCCTCAAATTAATACAAGTGTAATCATTTATGACAAGGTTATTATAGGCAATTTAAATATTTTCTTAATTCTCGTGATACACTCTAAAACGACATTTAGTAGATAACGGAAGGAGCATTTACTAAAAATTTTACTTACACTAATGATTCATATGTTTATGTATATGATTAGGGAGGACATGGAATGGCAAAAAACATCATATTCCAAGACATCATAATGAAAAATGTAACAAACCCAATAATCATTGACCAAAACTATTGTGATCGTCCTGAAGCATGCCCTGAAAAGGTTAGGACCAAATTAACAAAACATATATACTTTTTGAAACACTAATATTCATATAACAATGATGAAATAAAATGTTGAAAATGTGACAGAACTCCGCGGTACAAGTGAGCAATGTGATGTACAAAAACATACAAGGGACAAGCTCAAGACCAGAAGCAGTGAAATTTGAGTGCAGCAGAAGCATTCCATGTAGTGGCATTTCAATGCAAAATGTTAAACTTGTTGACCAAAGTGATGAAGATGTCTCTACTGCTTCTTGCTCTAATGTGAGGTTGAATACTCGTGGACGCGTCTCTCCTCTTTGCACTTGATTAGTATCCCTTATGATCCGACTATCAAACGATCAATACAGATCGATTTCAGTCATATGTATTTGTGAACTTGGTCGCGATTTTTTTGTATATATATAGAGTACCAATATAGTCTCTACATTTAAAAGTTAGTAGTTGAGATGATTACCAAAAATGAAAGTTAGTAGTTTAAGACTTAAAGATGAGGTTCTTATGGAGGTTTAGTTAATGAAGTTAAGTTGTTAGGTACTTAAGGTTATATAATTATGGTATTTGATCTTGGTTTGATGTGAAACAAATGAGATTGATATCTAAAAATTGTTGAAATTGGTTTGTTTCTTATAAATTATTTTAAGTTTGATAAAATGTAGTTTTTTTTTGTACGGTAGGGGTTGTATTCAATCAGTGATTTGAATAGATTTGTATTAAAATATAAAATTTCATGTTATTCAAACAAGATTTTTAAAAAAATTTTCAAAATTCAGTGTTATTGGAATATTGATTTTAAAATGTATTATCAAATCTGCTGTTATTAGGGGAAAAAAACTAATACAAAGTTCTAAATCGCATGGTTTTAGTTGAAATTGCATGTAATTTTAAAACAAATCACAATAACTTTTCTAATTCACCAAAATCATCAAAAATCACTAAAAATTAAATCCTACTCAATCCAATATACCTCTAAAATTTAACCATATAGTTAATCTTAAATCTTATTAAGTAAAAAATACCATAAAAAGTTCAAATATCACAAACAAAATTCCAAAAAAACTCATATTTTATTTGATGTTTAAGATTTCGCCACACATTAAAAAACACAAAATATCTTTAATTTATCTCTTTTGCACCAAAACATCGTTAACTAAAACAAATTTAACCAAATTGCAAAATACAAATAGTCACAAAAGCCAAAGAACTTTTAAAAAAATCTAAAACAATGTTAGTATTGAAACAGAGAAGAATGAACTACAAAAACCAGAAGTGTTTGGCATCTCAAGGAGACTAAAAAAAAACACAAAGAGAGCCACACAATGAGAAGTAGAGATTTGCTTTAAGGATGAAACTTTCCTGCAAAAAATGAAATGTACAGTCTCAAAGGAAAGAAGAGGTTAGTTTTGAACTCTCTCACAATCACAAAACAGTGTTGATGTGAAGTGCTTTGAGGAGAGATGTTGCCATTTGCTTCACCAATACTTGGCCTCCTGAACGTTGTCCATCACGCCGTTCTTCTATCAGATTCTGTAGTTTTTGAGGAAGATCGTTCTCTACGATCAGCTGTTTCGGCCTTGGATGGTGCTCGTACACAGCCTGTGTCGAAACCAAACACTCAAAACACACAAAGAAGAAAAAGAGGGCGAGCGAGAACGTTGATATATTCAATGATTCATCATTACCTTGATGAGTTTTAGGAGGTTAAGTCGAGCAATCGCATCTTGGTGATCTAGCCTTGAGATAAGCAACGGAGTCAATCCATTTACAGCTAATGTCGTATTGATTCGAGATGATTTCCTGGATTCAATAAGGGAAAGGGTCTTAGTTTTCCACTCTTACGCGGAGATATAACAACCAGCCAGTATCAGAGGACTAGAGAAATGGCTAGATACGATAATCTGTTAAAAAGAGGAGAGATACGTACGTGATGATCTTCAAGAATGGCTCCAATATGTGTACAAAATGTCTCTCTGGGCAGCTCTGGAAGAAGTTGACTAATTTCTGAATTGCATCTTTCTTGAGCAACGCTTGCTCCACCTTGCGGTTGTCATTGTCTTGCGCTAAGCAAACAGCAATTGAATCCAAGGCTATCACGGACCAGTATTCGTCATCGAGCAAACTCAGGTATACATCAAGACCGCCATGGGCCCTTAACTGCTCTCTTGAATTCCGAGATGCATGAGCCATATCGCATAGTAGCGGCAACGCATATTGTTTCAAAGGAGAATCTGACATTACAAAAAGCATTAGGTGCGGAATAATTCCGTTTTCAGCCGCTTGTTCTTGCCTCCTCTTGTTTATCTTGCACAGGTTGAAGAGCGCACAAAGTACCTACATCAAAATTACAATTTTAAGTTTGGTTTAACCTGAAGAAAAGCAACACCGGGTGGATATAAAGACTAGAACAAGAATCGATCCGACAGACAAAAGCTATCTCTATGCAAATCAAGAAGGTAACCTCATGATGGATCTGATGAACAAGATGTCCATCCTTAAGCTCGAGATTGGGGATCAAGTGCTTAATTGCTTCTGCACGCTGAAGATTCTCCAAGCAATTTGGATCGGTAGATAAGTGGTTGGTGCACTCCAGTATCTGCAAAAAAATGAAAGCCACTGTAATCATCTGAAGATCCTCTGTATCACACAGCCAAGCTTGGACAGAAAAATTAAAGATTGTTTATGTACCTTTAACAGAATAGGAGGTTCGACACGGTTGAACATCTGGAAAAGACGACTGAGTAAGCTTTGGCTGCACATGTACGATTTTACCGTTGTATCAGCTCGAGCAAATTCAAGAAGAAGATCAGCCACTTTCTCCAAGTATTCCCTTGCGACATCTGCACTGAGTGTAGAGACCATGTGGGCCAGTAAACCAGAAGATGTGGCACTTCCGGGTCTTGCATTTAGAACACCCGAACCTGACAGTACACCAGATGCTGTCTGAGATGCAATCCCAGACGTAGAAGCAACTCCTTCAACACCCATAACCTTCTTTGTCATCATTTTACTAGAATACCTAGGCGTAGTATCAAGATTGCCGTTTTCTTTACCACGACTAGAGACCTCTGAAGAAACAATGTAATGATAAGGCACAAACAAACAAAAATATACATATACGTACAATAGGTCTTGCTAAACATAACTTTCAAACTTACCTGCAAATTCTGCCATCAGAAAATCTAGGTCTCCAGTGGTTTTCTTTTCGTTTGATGCATGCAAAAGAGGAAGTCTACTTTCATGTCTGTCCATGCCAGTGATGTGTTTAACGTAATCAAGTTGGCCAGAAAGATGTCTTGAAGGAGGTTCTTTCTCCAACAAGCTAAGCAAAGGTCGCACTTGTTCTGGCTGAGTACCAGGAAAACCATTAGACGCACCACCCTCTACAAGTTTCTGAAGCTTATCCGTCGATGTTCTATTAGCAGAGATAGATGTCCTATGCTGTTGTCTAACATCTTCTGTTGTATCTAGTGCAGCACTGCTTAATCTAGGCCTATCACCACCATCTGAGTGCAAGGTATCTGGATGATGGACATCTGACCTTCGAGAGTTTGAATTTGAAGCATGAGAAAGCTCTTCACCACCCCCATGCCTAGTTTTCAACATATCAGGATGATCAATCATACTGAGTAAATTCTCGTGCTGATTAAAGATAGGGTTATTAGGGTCAAGTTGACCAGAGCGCGCTCCAGGAGCTTGACTATCCACAGTCAATGCGCCCCCTGATATAGTAGCCAGTCGAGTTGCTTCATTCAAGCTATAAAGAGTGTTGATTAGCCTAAGAAGAATTCCATTCTTTGCAGCTATACGGCAGAAATCATTTCTCGGGGTGGATCTTTTGAGTTTGAATATCTGCCACATTCCATCAATAGCTAAGTGGACCATCTCCCTGGAAATAAAAGCTCAAATCAGTAGACATAGTGTGCAAGACCAGAACTAATCAAAGAGACGAGCTATATCATGAAAATGGTCAGGTGTAAGGAAATGCATTTGCCGTTTTCGATAGAAAAAGCACACATCACATAAATTAGGCAGGTGGACAGGTTCAAATACAAATTCAAATGGTGCTAGCGCCGGGAAAATTCCAAAATCTCGTGATGAAATACTCAGATATATCTCACATTGATTTCTTCACTAAAAGTACTGAAAGTAGTCCAGACACCATAAATTGTACCAACCTGTATTTAGCATAATCTGCTTCAAGAAACCCCACCAAAACAGGTATTCCACGGCAAGCTATGAACATTTGCAACGTTAAGGAGCTGTAAAGATGCTACCAAATCAATTCTATGGCTTACAGAAACAAAAGAACGAAAAAAAGCAAAGTAACTAATATGTGATGACTCGTAACCTTGACTGACAGAGCTGCTGCAAAAAGTATGCTGCTTCCTTACGAATTTCACGAGAACGATCCCTCTCCGGACCAGCAAAACTTATTACCACAGGAATCTGCCGTTACACTTGGAATAATCAATGTTCATGAAATTTTTTGTCACATCAAAGAAAACAGAGTTGACTATTTGAGAACATCATGAAAAGGTGATGAGAAAACCACACCATGAATTACAATTATCTAAAATTTTCCCAAAATGGCGTTTGTTGTTTAAAACGAATGTTTAGTAATGACACCGCCAAATCCACCCAACTATACCAAAAAATTACTGCTGATTCACAAAATTCGCGACCAAATTCAAGCAGTACTTACGAGACCAACGAGACAAGCATTTTCTTGGAAGGCGGAATTATCTTTTATAATTTCGTTTATCAGCTGCAGCACGGCAAATATTACCTGAAAACACCAGAAAAGATTCACGAGCATAATCCAGTCCGTATTTACATCAATTTTGATAACTGCTGATGATAAAGGAAAAAATCCTGCTTGATTACAGTTAACATACTCGAGATTTAGGAATATCAAGGAGATCCATAAGAGGGAGGAAACCATGTTGCGTCACAAATACTGTTTTCTGCTCAGATCTCTGACGAAACATGGCAACTAGTTTCTGACAAGAAGTTACAATCGCATCTTCTGATTCATCTGGCCTTAGGGAGCTCACCAATCTGCTGAATTCAACTGCCTATAAAAACTTAACCAATAAATACTAAGATCCAAAATCGCCAAAAAATGGAAACAACTAAAACTGAGTTCAGAAACTTCAAATATATCATTCTCAGAGCTCAAAGTGGGCCGGTCATATAGAATTAGCATAACATATGCCAAAAGATTGGCAAAAACTTCAAGAAGTAAATTTGTGAATACCTGCAGAGGAAAAAGATTCTCCGCGGGCACTTTTTCATCAAATACCTAGGAAACAAGATACGAAAATATGTTAAGAGAACACTACTTGAATGATCAAACCTGCATATTTGAGACAGAGCATACCAAGCCATCAATGTCAATAACATCATCTTTTAAAACACCCATCATCAAGCGGAAAAGATCACCACCATCATTAGAGTTCCCTGTTTCACCCTCCATTTGCTTCTGAGCAATTCTAGCCCTCAATTTTGTTGCGAGATCATTCTTTCCTCCATCTGCGACAGGCGAATCACCCTGATTGATATTTGATGTAGGCATTGATGTTGAAGCCTCATTTGGTTTTCCCTCGGGAACTTTATCCAATGGCTGAAACAAATCATGTAAGGAAGCATCCCCAGGAGGATCACTAAATCTAGTCAGCTCATTCCCACCAAAACTAGATGGAGTCTTCACAACCTTTAAGATAGAAAAAACAAGCATAACAGATCTAGTCAGTTTGAGAGTCTTGAACGCAGTATAAAGCAACAATCAACCACTTGCCTCCCTAAGGAAAGAAACTTTTTTTCTTAAAATAAACTATTTAGCCTAATAACATATCAACAAACCAAAGGAAGGCATTGTATCTTTGTATAGATCAAGACCCAATGACAAACAAAAATCTATCTCACTATAGAAACCTGTAAGCATGGAAGAATGGAATACGCCAAAAAAAAAGTACACAATGCAGTACAAGCTCGGAAACTGTTTTGTTTCTATTTGTACCGAAAATACAATAACTCAACCCACAAAGCACAGCATACTACCTCATTGACCATATTATCAAAGAAACAGCTAGGAAATGAATGGCGTAACAACACATTTTACCTTTCGAACCCCTCGATCTTCACCTTTTTGGCCAGGACTATGTGATATCTGCTCCACCTGGACAGAACGTTCTTTTCCAACCTGCTTTGTTTCTGAAGTGTTTCTTCTACCTTCAGATGCTTCCGTTTCAAGATTTTCAGATACTTCATCATTTCCAGATTTCTCACACTCTAGTACATCTTGAGATGTCCCCTTTGCTTCCGAAGAGATACTGCAACTACCGGATTGAAGTGAAGACTTATCTTGGATAGATAATGTAGGAACTTGATCTGACATAAGATCCTCTTCTGACTCCGTTCCCCCTTCACCGAGATCACTAGTCGAAGACTGATCTTTCTCAGATCTAAAACTCGCTACACCTACCACAGGTAATTCGCTTTTCGAATTCTGGACAAAAATAATACTGGATTAGTAGCTTTAGCAAAGTTCATCTCTAGCTTTAATGCGTTCTCCGTCTCTAAATTCCACATTTGCATCTTCAAAAGACTCAATGATGGTAAAATAGAATTGAAGAATCTTACAGTTTTTGACATCCCCAATTTTTCTACTGAGCGGCTTTCAGCTAAATCTTGACTATCTTCATCATCCTTTTCTGAACTTAAAGAGGCTTCCTTAATACTTCTGAAAAAGGACGAAGTACCCAAGGACAGAATTACAGATTTAGTGAAGTTAGCAACACTTGTGCTAAACCCTAAAATGAGTGGTAATAAATAAAAATTAAAGTAAATACACAGATTCTCACCTTATGGTTCCACTATGCCGAAGTGATGACTGCAATGCTCGTCTAGAGTTCCTTATCCAAGGGTGAGAGAGCAGTGCCTTCGCATCTGGTCTCTGCCTGGCATCCTGTACTACGCGAGATACACGTCAGATATACATACTGGAAGTGCCTAGGTTCCGGTAGAGAGGTATGTAGAATGATTAAACTCTATCCAAGCAAACTATACCTTCTTGAAGCACTGTCGTAGGAAGTCTGTAATATCTGGAGAAAGACTATCAGGAATAGGAGGGCTATCATCCTGAAACAAAACCAAAAAAGGCAATAGTTAGAAATTAACGGTTAACAGCTTTTGAATTTTTCAGGAGAGAAATGATTTACAAATTACAACAAGGAAGAATAAAACAAGGAAAAAGGAACAACCTGTACAATACGAAAGAGGGCTGGCATGGGTTGCAGATCATAGTAAGGAGGTACACACGTCAAAAGTTCAATAACAGTGCATCCAACACTCCAAATGTCAGAAGCAGCACAAACTCCTGACATTTCAATAACCTGAAACAAATTTGGGTATAGCGCCAGTACACACATAATCAGTTTAAAGTTGTCTTTCCAAAGGAGAAAACAATGTGCATCGGTCAGTATAAGAACAAAGTCCAGATTAAGAAATTATATACGAAACTTGACCTATAAAGAAGAGGAGGACGTAAGATGCGTATATAATATCATAGGTGTACCTCAGGCGCCATCCAGTAAGGAGTTCCAACCACTGAGTGAGTGTTAACATCAGCCTCGTTTAGTTTAGTGGCAACTCCAAAGTCAGCAAGCTTAACAAGGCCCTGAAGTATGAGATAAGTCAAGTATTTAAAGAAGAAAATCCTCGAAAAATCTTTGCATTCCAGAATACAACAATGAAACCAAAAAACGTACTGAAGACATGCCCGAAGAAAAACTATTAAGATCCACAAGGTACAGAAAACAAACCTCCTTCGTTGTCAAAATATTTGCACCTTTGATATCACGATGTATGACACCCTGTTCATGCAGATACACTAGACCTTCCAAGACCTGTATTCACTAGTTAGAATAGACACAATGTTCAAGAAACGTAATTCAGCTAGAAAATTATAAATACAGACCTGTGCAATGTAAACAGTCACCAAAGATTCTGGGAAAGGTCCAAATTTATTTGGTTTAATAATGTTTGCAAGAGACCCATTCTCAACATACCTGCAAACACATTACTAAACTTAAATTTCCAGATCATCATCCAACGCGGACCAAAATAATCACAAAAAGTATTACTTACTCCAGAATAATGTGAAGGTGAGTCTTTGTTTTCAACGACCCAAGATACTTCACAATGTTTTTATGGTTCAAGTTCTACAATAATATATAATCTTAGAAGACATAGAAGATGCCAAAGTTCAGAAGGAGATTGCTTTGACGTAAGTTCACCAAAATGCTCAGAAAAAGGGTCAATTTCTACATGTAACAGGACAAAATTGAATATGCATAACAGTTCGAGTCAAAGCTAAAGCTACAGAATGTGTAATGGAGCAACAATTATACGATACGAAACAAAGAAGTATACCTTCAACAGATCAATTTCTTGCTGAAGTAAATCATCCCACGCAACAGCAGAGAACCATCCACATGTAAAACCAAGGATTCAATCAGCATCAAAGTGGTAAAGGAAGCAAGAATACAAATTTTCAAAAATAAATAACAACAAACCATTATGGTGTTAAGATCCTCTTGAACAATATTTTCCAAAGAGACTTGTTTAATAGCAACAAAGTCACCATTCTCCAAGTCTAATCCTTTATAAACTCTACCATAAGCTCCTTTACCAATTTCATCACCCAACATCTGCGCTCAAAGAAAAACCAAACAATTTTAAGCAAAAAACAAAGATCGATTTAAGAAACCCACAAAAAGGGTTTATCATTCACAATTCAAAGTTTCAATTTTTGCTAACTAGAATCCTAAACTGAGCAAAATAACAAAAACCCAAATCCCAAAAACTCCGAAACAACAAGAAGAAGGCTCTTTACATATTTGTTGTCGAGAGTCTTCGATTTGTGGAACTGTGATGACGTCATTTGTCGCGCCATGAATCTCTTCTTCTTCTTCTTCCGTTAGCTAACGAAAATGTAAGCGAAACGAACAATTGAAAATTCAAGGAAAGAGATGATCCATTTTACGAGGGAAAATTCAGGAGGACAAAATGTGAAATTAGGGTTTTAATTTGAAGAACAAAAAAAAAATTGATGGATTCGAGATTTGGGTTAATAACAGATTCGATGCCAGCCTTAATACAGTTGTTAAATCTCACAAGTTTAATTTTAAAATTATTAAAATTTTTGCGCCAGTTTTCTTCTTTTTTATGGGTCCCTGTATTCTTTGTTCATTTGCGGTTTCGCCCCTTTGTTTCAAGTAATGTATTTTTGACCTTTTATCCAATTTCTTTCTTATTTTATATTTGTAATATCATTTCCTTTGCACATTTAATTTCATTAACATGTGATCTTTGATAAAGTTAGCTAAAAAGAATAATGAAAATCAGGTATTCTTGTTAATTCATTCATTATTATGTATGTACATATATATATATATATATAGATTTTTTTTTAAATATGACTTTTAAAAATTGTAGATGTGAGCAAATAAATCACATTTGACTCTTTGAGAGCAGATAAGTCGTATCTCTAAATAATACATTTTTAGTATAATAGTAGTCTATGATTAATTAGTTATATAATAAAGAAACTCTTGATTTTTGAAACAATAAAGTATAAATACTAAAAAGTCAATAATTATTTTAAGGGAGACTTACAAAAATATACATTTGTATTGTCTGTTTTTCAAAAATACCCCTGCTTAAAATTTTTTTATTTTTACACCTTCTTTTTAATGAAAAAGACCATTATACCCCTAGACTAAAAGAAACCCTAAACGTTAAACCCTAAACGTTAAACCCTAAACCATAATTCCTAAACTTTAAACTCTAATAGCCAAACCACCCTAATCACTAAACCTTAAACCCTAAACCCTAATATTCGAGGTGTATATTTGAGAACCATTAAAAGACAGGTGTAAATGTAAAATTTCTTTTCTTTTTAAGTGTATTTCTGTAAATTAATCTTATCTCATCTTATTTTTATTTTAATTATAATATATAAATATCTAATAGTTTATCTTAAAAAAATTAATTGAAATTAAAAACACGATACTACTACACATTGAGAGGAATCTTGCTACAAAAAAATGTATAATTTAGTTTACCTCAAATTTAAACTTAACGAACACTAAAAATATTTAGTTTTAACTATAAATCTACAAATTTAAACTACGCAATAATTTTAAATTAATAAAATATGATCTCATGGATTAATTCCTAGTTTCAACTCAAATGATAAAACAGTCAACATTTTGGATTTCTTGGAAAGTACTAAAAATTGCTAAAAGACAAAAAGAAAATTTTAGAAAAGTGAACTCTAGACTCTAAAAAAAAAAGTTAGGCATGCCCATGTCAGACCAAATTAGGATGAGAATGTGTAGTGTAGGGTAAACAATAATTTTTTTTAACTATGATGAGAATTATTTTATTTGAATAAAACTATCAAAATATTTAGTTTTTCACTTTACCAAAAACAAAAATATACTCACTTTTACAATTACATAATAAAAATTTGTCCCTTTTTGCTAATTTCCAATTAGTCTACTACAGTGAACTGTGTTTCTGTCTGAGTACTGACTACAACTGTTAAGTTTTGACTTTAAGAAACTTAAATGTTTCTCACATTCACTCTCTCCAAATCTTGAGGAAATCCTCTTTTGAGTTCTTCTCTAGATCTAACTCTCTTAGATCTCTTCACTTCATGGATCTCTTCCTTCTTCTTCTTCTTCTTCTCTCTCTCTTACTCACAATCTCTTCTTCTTCTTCATCTTATCTTGAAGAACAAAAGAGAGACAGAATCATCACCTTACCAGGACAACCAAGTAATGTCGATTTCAGACAGTACTCAGGTTACATCACAGTGAATCAAGAACATGGAAGAGCTTTATTCTATTGGTTAGTTGAATCTCCATTGACCCGTAACCCAAAGTCTCGACCTTTAGTACTATGGCTCAATGGTGGACCAGGTTGTTCCTCTGTTGCTTATGGTTCTGCTGAAGAAGTTGGTCCTTTTCGTGTTGGTTCTGATGGCAAAACTCTTCATCATAAACTCTATTCTTGGAATAAATGTAAAAACATCTTTGATCTTTCTTCTTGATTTGTGTTTTTCATAATTCTTGATTCTTAGATTGTGTTCTGTTTTTTTTCAGTGGCGAATTTGCTTTTCTTGGAGTCTCCTGCTGGTGTTGGTTTCTCTTATTCGAATACAAGTTCGGATCTTTACAACACTGGTGATCAAAGAACAGGTTCTTGCTTCTTTTCTTGAATCTTTTTTATAACCTTAAAAATCTTATAGACTCTCTTGAGTTTTAACTTCTTGTCTTTGATGGAATCTTGTAGCTGAGGATGCTTATAGCTTTCTTGTTAACTGGTTTGAGAGGTTTCCTCAATACAAGCATAGAGATTTTTACATTGTTGGAGAAAGCTATGCAGGTTCTTTACAATTTCTCTCTACCTTAAGGCTCTCTCTCATCTAGGGTGGGCGTTTTTCGGTTCGGGTTTATTCGGGTTTCGGGGCTAGAGATTGTCCCATTCGGGTATTTATACATTTCGGTTTGGGTTCGGGTTGGAGTTCTCTCCCTTTAGACTCTCATCTAGGGTGAGCGTTTTTCGGTTCGGGTTTATTCGGGTTTCGGGGCTAGAGATTGTCTCATTCGGGTATTTATACATTTCGGTTTGGGTTCAGTTCAAATCTCTTCGAATTGGAGAAAGCTATGCAGGTTCCTATCCCTTTAGGCTCTCACCTAGGGTGAGCGTTTTTCGGTTCGGGTTTATTCGGGTTTCGTGGCTAGAGATTGTCTCATTCGGGTATTTATACATTTCGGTTTGGGTTCGGTTCAAATCTTTGCGGGTTGGACAAAGCTACGCAGGTTCCTAGAATTTCTCTCCCTTTAGGCTCTCATATAGGATGAGCGTTTTTCGGTTCTGGTTTGTTCGGGTTTCGGGGCTAGAGATTGTCTCATTCGGGTATTTTTACATTTCCGTTTGGGTTCGGTTCAAATCTTTGCGGGTTTGAGTTCATGTTGTTCTCATCGGTTACAGAGAATAGTTGATGCTTATTCTTGAATCTCTCTCTGTCTTTCTCTTGGAGACAGGTCACTTTGTTCCTCAACTATCTAAGCTTGTCCATGAAAGAAACAAGAGGTTCAAGAATCCGGCGATAAACCTCAAAGGCTTTATGGTAAAAGATCTATGCAGAATCTTTACAAGATTTGAAAACTTTTGAGGTCTTTTTGATTGTATTCATAAGACAATCTTTTTAAAGATCTGCTTATTCAGGTGGGAAATGCTGTTACAGATGACTATCATGATTATATAGGAACATTCGAATATTGGTGGAACCACGGTCTCATATCCGATTCCACTTATCGCCAACTGAAAACCGCTTGCTACTCGGTATCATCTCAGCATCCTTCCCTGCAATGTATGGAGGCTCTGAGGAATGCTGAACTCGAGCAAGGAAACATCGATCCATATAGCATTTTCACCAAACCGTGCAACAATACTGTCGAGCTTAAGAGCTTCTTAAGGGGTCGATACGTAAGTTTCGCATATCAGAAAGCATTTCAGATTTGTTTTTGTGGACTAATGATACACTTTCTGTTTTTAAAACTCAGCCATGGATGTCAAGAGCGTATGATCCTTGTACAGAGAGATATTCAAGTGTGTACTTTAACCGCGCAGAAGTTCAGAAAGCTCTACACGCAAATGTAACTCGCTTACGATACCCTTGGAAGTCATGCAGGTCAGTTAAAAAAGTCTCTTGCAGTGACATTGTAGGAAAGCTATTTGGACTTATGCTTTAATGTCTCTTGCAGTGACATTGTAGGAAGCTATTGGACAGATTCTCCTGTTTCTATGCTTCCGATATACCGAGAATTGATAACTGCAGGTCTCAAAATATGGGTCTTCAGGTACCAATTTCGATAAAACCTTCTGTGATATTCCCTTAAAGGAGGAAATGAGTTATTACAGATAAAGCTCGTGTTGATCGAACTCCCTACATTATATGCAGTGGAGATACAGATGCGGTGGTTCCTATAACCGCAACTCGATACTCTATAGATGCATTGAAGCTAGAAACCATCACAAACTGGTATCCGTGGTACGATCATGGCAAGGTAAACAAAGTTTGGAGCTTTCTCGAGTTAATAACATCTATGCAGAAGTAGAAGTTTGATTCGATGGACATTGTATTGTAATTTGTAGGTAGGTGGATGGAGTCAAGTGTATAAAGGACTTACATTAGTGACAGTAGCAGGAGCTGGTCATGAAGTGCCTCTTCATCGTCCTCGTCAAGCTTTTATTCTTTTCAGATCCTTCTTAGAGAACAAACCAATGCCGATGTCATGAGAACAAGTCTTCAATGGTTATCTTCCCCCAAATTCCTATTATTTCTTCTTATTCATCTCAATAAATCCGATGCTTCTTCATTCGTTGTCTTCTTCAATCCTCGACGCATCAATTTATGAGCTACTCTTCTTCGTTTTGTAAAATGTATATCTCAAATAGTTCTTCAACTATAGTCATGTTGCATCAAACTCTTTCACACAAGTTTTGTCATGATATAATCTTTCTTTTTGAGTGTAATTCCACAACTAAATCAAAGACAAACCTATGAGCTTATACGACGACGTTGACTGACTCTTAAGTTCGGTTTGAAAGAGCTTACGAGATACTTCCATCGCTTGAAGACTCTCTCCTGCTGTCTCTCTTCGGTTTCCCAAAATGTGGAACCACCACAGGACCACCACGCACTCTTTCAAGCGCGAAACTTATCCTCAATGGCCGTCCCAATAGTCCCTGTAACAGACAAATCCACTTAAAACGCCATTCGTAGCGATAGAAAACACAATTCCTTCTCTTGCTTTACCTTTCCATCCATGGCTTGTTTTGCAGATAAAGCATCGCCTTCTTCCACGAAATCAACAAAACCGAATCCTCTTGATCTCCCACTTCCTTTATCGTACGCGATCCTAACTAAAAGACACATTTATTCAACAGAGATTAAAAACTGCAACTTGTGAGCTCTTCATTGCCAGATAATGGATCTAAGGGGTGAGAGTAATAAACACATTAACATAAACAACAATCTATATATACCCAAAGCCAAAACTTCATTGAGACATTTCATCGAACACCTGGTGGAGTTAAATGATGATGGTAAAATTTTAAAACGCTTACCTTCTGCTACTTCCCCAAATGAAGAGAAAGTGTCTTTCAGCGATTGCTCATCCACAGACGGTGACAATCCTACATACATTTGATATCAAAATCGTCATGATCATATAAAAAAACTCGCGAATCGCCATGATCACACAGTGTGCCTAAACTAAAAACTCATTCAAATCGAACCTCCGATGAATAGCTTCGAACTTGGCGACGACGCAGAAGAAGAAGAAGAAGAAGAAGAAGAAGATGAACGAAAATGATGAAGATAACGTAAGCTAGAAGAAACAGAGTGTTGATGATGAATCGCTAATATTCTCCTCATGATCAATTTACAAAATTTTCTTCTTTTTTTCAATATAATAAAATTCAAATATCCTTTAAAAGATTTGTGTGGCTGAGGAAAGACCAAAGAAAAAAAAGATAAAATCATTTTCTTTCACTCTTCTTCCTCAAAGCTTCTTTCTTCCTTCAATGGCGACGTTAAGCTTCAACACAACACGAATCCAAACACCTTCACTTCCTAAAATCCCTAAAACATCTTCTTTCACAAAACCCATCAAAACCCATATCTTCTTCTCCTCAGAAACTCTCTTCAAACGCTCCCGTTTCGTCTCACGATCCTTACCCGAGAGCTCACTGTCGATTACAAAAGAGGAGGAAGAAGAAAACGAAGATGATGATCCAACATCAGAGCTGAGTTATCTAGATCCTGAATCCGATTCGGAGAGTATAAAAGAATGGGAATTGGATTTTTGCTCGAGACCAATTCTTGATTCTAGAGGGAAGAAGATTTGGGAGCTTGTGGTTTGTGATGCTTCACTTTCACTTCAAGTTACTAAGTACTTCCCAAACAATGTTATTAATAGTGTTACTCTCAAAGACTCCATTGTTTCAATCACTCAAGATTTGAATGTTCCTCTCCCTGAGAAGATTCGTTTCTTCAGGTGAACAAAAACACAACTTTGAGTTTCCTTTTTGTAAGAAATTTAATCTACTAATGGTTGAATTGAGTTTTTGTCAGGTCACAGATGCAAACTATTATCACAAAAGCTTGTAAAGAGCTTGCTGTTAAAGCAGTGCCTAGTAAAAGAGTGAGCAAAGCCACAATCTTTTCTCTATTTTAACATGTTTGCTTCTAGATTGAACAAGTTCTTAACAAGCTAATCTGTGTTATTACAGTGTCTGTCTCTGTTTCTGTGGTTGCAAGAACGTTATGATACTGTCTACACGCGACATCCCGGTTTCCAAAAGGGATCATTGCCTCTTCTGTCTTTAGACAATCCGTTTCCGATGAATCTTCCGGAGAATCTATTTGGAGAGAAATGGGCATTTGTTCAGTTACCTTACTCAGCTGTTAGAGAAGAGATCTCAGACTTTGAAGAGAAGTTTGTGTTTGGTGCAAGCTTAGACTTGGATTTGCTTGGCATTGAAGTGGATGACAATACTCTTATTCCAGGTCTTTCTGTCGCTTCGTCACGAGCCAAACCTCTTGCAGGTAAGTGTGTGTATGGTTTCTTGCTAAAAAAAACCGTAGCATAACCTGGCTTTTGATCTATTGTAGCTTGGATGAATGGTCTTGAGGTATGTTCGATTGAAGCGGACAGTTCCAAAGGATGTTTGATTCTATCTGTTGGAATCTCAACAAGGTATGTCTACGCGACTTATAAGAAGACACCGGTTACTACCGATGAAGCTGAAGCTTGGGAGTCTGCAAAGAAAGCAAGTGGAGGTTTGCATTTTCTTGCAATTCAAGATGACTTAGATTCTGATGACTGTGTTGGGTTTTGGCTTCTTATTGATTTGCCACCACCTCCTGTTTAATTCCGCTTTCGATAAATGGTAAAAGTAATGTTCTACCATTACAGAGTAATACCTGTAGACTGCTTCAAGTTCACACATGTTTGAATTTGAAAAGAAAAATGTTACATCAGTCTGCAAAAGCTATGTTGAACTAGCAAGTGAGTGAGTTACAGGGAACGATAAAGCGAGCCTTAACAAGATCATACCTACCTTCAATATCACAAGTAAATATCTACACAGTTTGGCGCTTTTCGTCTTAATCATCATGATTACCATCGCAAAGAGCTTAAAGCGCATGAATTGCCTCGACACTCGAATCTTCTTCGCGGCTCGCATGCAGAAAGTTAGTGACTAAAACGCTGCACGATAGTACAATTAACTCCTTGACCGCTTTTGCTTCTGCGGTATGAAGCGGACACTGTGCTTTCCAAGTTCAAATGTTTTGATGCTTCCATCGTCTAGAGAAACCGACAATGTGGATGTGTCTGCAGTAATGTCTGTCACTGTTCCCTTATGCCTGAGACAGGAAATGTATTATTAGTTTTAGACTTGAGCTTAATAAGTTGAAAACGTCTAATTTTACCATGAGTTCTGAGATCCACGGACTTCGACTCTCTTTCCTATTGAATCTTTACCCAACTTCTTCAATATCCAGTTAGCATCCATCATCTCGTCATTCCTTGAGCTATCTTGATGAGAATGCGTTGTAGCTTCGCTGTCTTCCTTCAAAAGATCCTTGTCCGCTAAGCTTAAAGGTCTCTTTCTCTTTGATCTTTGACCTTTCGCAGAATTCAGCTTTTCATCCTCAGACAGCGTCGTAACCAAAGATGTCGTATCCGCTGAAGTAGGTTTCCTGAGTTTAAGTTTCAGCAACGGTCTTGCTTCTTTCTGTAAAGATGGTGAGATGGACGTTTTGTCATCCACATGAGTTTCTTCACTTGTTGATGCAGGGAGCTCTGAGATCGACCCAAATGTAGCTTTACTTCCTTCGGATTGAGTTTTCCCAAACCTTCCGGATATCTTCAGGGTTCTGACTTCGCCAGTCTGATCAACGGACTGATCTTTGTCGCTCGGTAAATGAGATACAACATTGGACTTTGATGATCCACTGACGTTTATTTTCCTAGCACCCAGATTAATAACCAACTTCTTTGCCTTAACGGATTTTTCCTTGCCTGCATTCCTTTGGGTATCCTCGCTATCTGAATCAAGAGGCTTACTACACTTAATTCTTACTATCCTTGACGGTTTTTCCTCATCAGTCACCATAACATCATCAACCCTTTTGTGTTTTACAATCTTAGGTTCATGTGTTGAGCAAATTCCAGCTACAGAAGAATGAACGTCTGATTGTTCGTTTATCTGAAACCCCACGTTATCAATTTTAGCACCACCTATTCCGCGTCTCTCAGATCCAATCTCAAGGACTTCAGAATCCAGTTCGTGTTTTAACTTAGCGTGGTTACCTTTTTTACTAGCATGCTTTTTACTTAGAGAGTTCTTCCCATAGTCCTTGCTTTTCTTTGGCGATTTTTCCACCAAACCTTTAATAGAAAACTTAAGTGAGCGCCCAGATACTGGACCATTTTCTTCATCATCTGAAAACGGAAATATCGAAAATATTTCTTCCTCTGTTGGCAAACCAGCAGCTGCCCTTAAACTGGCAATCAACTCTTTGTCCACCATATCTTTTTTCTTCCAAAGCTCTTGTACAGCATCCTGAAGATCCTTTACCTGAGAACAAAGATAGAATTTGAAAACCAAGAAACTTATCAGATCGACACATTGGCAAATTGCAATATGTAATCCTCCCTATTCCAAAGGGAAAACCACCAACTCCACAAGCACTACTTATAAGATACAAACAAGAAGAATGATCTCAGCGACCTAACCAAGGGTACTGACAAGGAGCAACAGGAACAAACATACCTGATAACATTCCCCACGGCATGTGGCACATTTATATTGTAGGTTTCCATCAACTTGAAATTGCAGATATTTTTCATCACTGCATGAACGTTCCAAGAGGAAAACAAATCCGGACTTAATATAAACCGAAACACATTTTGCAATGCAATATTAAGGTTCTCAAGTCGTATATACAAATGGAACCAAAATACAAATAATCTGCGATATATAATGATGAAGCACCTTATTCCATCGCAGTGGCAATGCACCCAGCGTTGACAATTATCACAGCATACCATTGGTGTTGATTCTGAATCCCTATAAACCTATACAAGATAAGCAACCTAGTTAATACAGCACTAAAGAGGCAAAAATTTAACCCAAGCTATATATTTGGCTATGCACATAGCCATTAAATCATAAAGATGATAGTAGTGCTAAGACTGTTTTGCTTAAAAAATACCTTCAAGCAAACAGGGCAATAATTTCCCTTCACAAACAATCTCCCACATGCATCACAACACGTATACGATAAAAACCACCTGTTACATTAAAAAGGAAAAGAGAGACAAACAGATCAATAAGATTTTACCGTCCTGCTCACTTACAAGACTAACTTATCCAGCAAAAGACTAAGAATGTATACCTGACACTTAGGCCATTTCCAGGGACGGTAGAATCACAGCTGTGGCATCTTGTATGCTTTGGGCACAGATATGGCCCAGAACTTACATTCTGTGACAGATAAAACACATAAGCCTATTTACATTAGTTTCAAATATAATTGCATGAGCAAGCTAGCTGTCAGGTACCTTGTGTGGAGGATGCTGACAATAGCAATGGTAAGCAGCATCACACCTTTTGCAGAACATGAACTTGTTAGGATCTCCTGTTCTACGACAGACCTAAGGAGGGTAACAACAACTCAGTGAGGCAGGTTCAAAGAACTAAGGACAGTCTATATAACAATTAGGCTAAAGGTTTTCTACCCAGTAGTGAGTTTTTCGAAGAAAAAAAGGGAACTACTGCGTAACGACCAAAACTTAACCTACCTCACAAACCCGGCAAGAGGGACAACTCCATGAACTCCAATGAAATAAATCTGCAAGCTTACAACAATTAGACGAAAAAACCCGAGTGAGTCATAAGAACAGCAAATGAATAGAATCAATCAAGTACCTCTATGTTGAGCCCAAGACTTTAAACAACTCTTATGATACTTCTTTCCACAGTTTTTACACGAAAGCATCTTCCTTGCTCTATCACTTCCATCACTTTCACCCAAAAAACACATTCTACACATTACATTCATCCCTGATTGAGCTAGCTCTTCACCACCATGATCTTTCGAGTAAAGCTTTACAAGGAAACAAAACAAACATTCTCAATCGAAGACAAATCCATTTCAATTTCACCCTCCTAAGAACAAAGCAAATTGATCAAAGCAATGCGAAAAAAACAGAAACTCACTTCACTAACACCAGATTCAAATCTCCGAGCATAATCTTCAGCAGCTTCCACCGTAACAGCAGCTTGTCTCTGAAGAGAAACACGTTTCTTCTGCGCCGAAACTTCTTCCGCAGATTCATCAACTCCAGAAACAACAATTCCACCATCTCCAACTCCCAAAATCGAAGAAGGAACAACCTTCGGAACCCTAACTTGAACCGTAGCTTCCGTATCAACCCTAGAAAAATCCTCAGATTCCTTAAGAAATTCCTCCAACCGATGAATCTCATTCGAAAATTCCTCTTTACCATTACCACAACGAAGACCACGAGAAAACCCTAACGAGCAGAAGCAAATCCGACGACTACGAACACACAATCAAAATCGAAATCAAGCGAAGAGAGACGAAAGAGAAGAGAAGACACAGTGAAGCAAATTAGTAAAAGAGAAAGAGAGAGAGATACCAAGTGATTGGGCAAGCTACGTGAAAGGCCATATATTTCTTCTACCTTCAAAACGATTTTAAAAAAAAAAAAAATCGAAGATTGATTTTTAGAGATCGCTTCTTCGCTCTAATTTTTTTTTGTAAGAAAAAAATCAGTAATAATAATAATAAATATATTATATAGTTTTTAGTGTATAATTAATATGTTAATCTCGTATTATTGTTAATTTTTTTTAATCTCTGTAAAGAGATGAGAGAAGAGAGAGTGAGATTGTGAGAGAGAGAGAGAGAGAGAGATCGTCTCTTTTGTTGTGTGTGCTCTGTGTAGAGAAGGAAAAAAAAAGATGCTTTTCTCATCTCAAAAACATTACAAAGAAACTGAAAGCTTCTTGTTTCTTCCAATTAAATGTCTCCACGTCATATCACAAATCTGTAAATTTAATTAATGTTTTTCGTTAAAACATAAATAATTTTGGAATTTCTTTTTTTGTTTTCTCTCTAATTTATTTAAAATATAAAAGATGATTTTGATACCACTAATCCAATGAAGTAGGAAAATTTGTTGTATAAAAAAAAAGCACATCCAAATATATTTGACAAAAAAAATAGCAAAAAATCATTATATAGTTATCAAATATATTGTGTGTAATAATGGGAAAATGACCAAAGAAAAAAAGTAAGAGTTTATTCTTTTTTTTATTTAATCAGCCACTCTGACTAATGGAAAATACAATTAAATATATTAAAATGTAAATTAGTTAATGTAAAAATAAAATATATGTATGTCTGTGAAAATGACAGAAAGAAAAAGAAGATAATTATGCACTTTATCTATGTAATTAACAAAAAAAAATTGATTAATGAGACTAATAAATGTTTAAAGATCATAGTAATGTAGACTTGGTTTCCTTTAAAAAGGGCCCAACAATTTGGTGGGCTCAAACAACTTATGGCCCTTTAAGTCTCATACAAAATAAATTTTGGCCTATACAAACTTTAAAACATGGATACAATAGCATCCTTACTTAATTATTGATTTACATATTACTTTCTTTTATGTAACTAAACTTACTAATATTACTTTTTAATATATTAGCTTATTACACATGTAATCCATGTTTTAAAAATCTTCGCCTAACCAATTACTCTTCGGCTAATCGGTGGTCATCCGATTACTTTCCGCGTAAATATGATTTTTCAAACATTAAAAATATCCAATTAATCTGATTGGATTTTAACTAAAACCAACTATTAAAAATATCTTAAAAATTTTATAATTATTAAAATCACATAAATTAATTAATTTTTATATAAAAAAATTCAAAAATATCTATAAATCAAAACTAAAAAAATTATTATATATTTACAAAATTGATTTAAAAATATACCAAATTAATCCAAAACTTAATTTCTCATCAATTTTCAATTTTCTAATTAGGCGTTCAGTCTAACTTCACCATTCGGTTAGCGTCTAACAATAGGATCTTTCTCTGTGCTTTGTCCACTCGCACTATTCTGATAAATATTTCCTTTGCAATCATCACACAATCTTTTCTCGTCTTTTGTTCTCACTCGCACGATTTCGGGAATTGACGTCTTGAAATATCATTCATCCTAATATTATGCAATACTAGCACACTCACCTATAAAATTCTAGATAATTGTGTATTTTGATGATATAAATAGCAAATCAATCATTTTTAATTTTTCTCACATCACTTTGTTTTTTATAAATTGGAGTCTTGCAAAAACAATATGTATGCATCTACGAGTCTTAAAACTTCATAGTTACAACGATTTAAATCTGATGGTTAAAAAATTAGAATTGAAAAGAAGATAGAACCATTTTGTAATTAATATATAGTAGTAAATAAAAACTGCAACATGGAGCAAACGTTGCCGCATGGGGTTAAGGCAACGAGTGGATAACATTTATTGAATACACGTAACATTGTTGTGATGAGTTCTTATAGTATTACTTATTCAAACTAATATTCACATGCATTAGTTGACTATATAGTCATAATATATTGCACATGGTATTGATTTTATTGCTCTTTATTTTCATTTAAATCTCAAATTTATTATTGAAACCAACCAAAGCCAGAGAATTGTCAACACCTTCCTCTATAATTTACAGCAGCATCTGCCGCAATTCTCGTTAATAATTTACGACACTATTTCTACTGCCATCTCACGGAATAAGAGTGCGAATCCGACACATGTCTGTAGAGAGAATAATTATTTGTCATTAGGTTATAAATGGAAAAGAAAAATTTCAATTATTTTCAGTTTATCAGGAGTTCCGACCTAGATTAATCGTGGTCTCAATTCTTCTTATAATAACCGTATGAATTCAACAATAATATATAAAGTAGGGCTAGACAAATTACTCAGACTTGAAAAATTCATATCTCATCTAACCGAAACGCAATAACTAATAAAAATTTGAACGGTTCAAACTCTAAAATATGCATATGAACTGAACAGGAAACCAAAAACATACTCCAAATACCCGAATTGTTTTTAACGATATTATATAAAAATATATTATTTTATTTATTTATTTTTGATAATTCATTTTTCAGTTAATTCGATTTATTAGTGGTAAATTTGGAATTTCATACCATTTAGGTTTTCTCTTAAAATTGCGAAAGAAAAAAAAGTAACCAGACCAGAATCGGGAAAGATCTAATCTGACCCGACCCAAAATTAATCGCATCTTAAACGATTCCTAAATAGACCTACTTGATTTATCCGATCACAAACAGAACCAATCTGATCCGAAACCTAAAATGTTGAAACTCAAATAGAACCGAACCAAAACCTAAAATGCCCCCAACACTAGTGGGAAATATACTAAAATATTGGAACCCTAAATATCTCTCCTTAGATTGTGGGGGAAAAATGAGAAAATCAAAGCACCAAAAGGCACAAGTGCCGATAAGAGAAAAGCATGAATTAAGGAGAAAGTCGGTTTCTACTTACACAAAACAGAGAGACAAAACTCATCAATGTGGGGTCCCATCTCCATCTCCATCTCCTTCTTCTTTCTTCGTCACTTCCTCTCTCTCTCTCTCTCTTAAAGTCCCTCTTCGTCTATAAAGTCGTAGCATCTCGACATCATCTTCCTCTCACAATCTCAAATTCAAACCCTTTCTCTGTCTTGAAGCTCTTCTTCACTCACTCTTCACAGAGGAAGAAAAAAACAGAGAGAAAATGGTAGTGACCAAAGCCATTGTTCTACCTCTCTTACTAATCCTCTCTGGTTCTGTTCTTGGAGCTCCTCCTTATGAAGGTATCTCTCTCTCTCTCTCTCTCTCTCTGTTTTTCTTTTCTGGAAAATGGGTTTACTCTGTTTAACAAATCTAAAGCAAGATTCAATGTTTCCTTCAAGAAAGTTTCGATCTTTCTCCATAGATCTAAGATTATGCTCTGTTTTAACTTTCTTCAGGATACCTTCGTAATGGAAACTTCGAAGAATCACCAAAAAAATCCGACATGAAAAAAACAGTTTTGATCGGCAAATCCGCCTTGCCGGAATGGGAAACAACCGGTTTCGTCGAGTATATCTCCGGTGGTCCACAACCAGGAGGAATGTATTTTCCGGTGGCTCATGGAGTTCACGCGGTGAGGCTTGGCAACGAAGCAACCATATCTCAAAAGCTTCAAGTGAACGCAGGTTCTCTTTACGCTTTGACGTTCGGTGCATCGAGAACTTGTGCACAAGACGAAGTTCTTCGTGTCTCTGTGCCGCCACAGTCCGGTGACTTGCCGCTTCAGACATTATACAACAGTTTCGGTGGCGATGTCTACGCTTGGGGCTTTGTTGCTAAGACTAGTGAAGTTACTGTCACTTTCCATAATCCAGGTGTTCAAGAAGATCCTGCTTGTGGTCCTTTGTTGGATGCTGTCGCCATTAAAGAGCTTGTTCATCCTCAGTACACTCCAGGTAAATTTCAACTAGGCCAAGGCTAATTACCCGAAAGAACCGGAATTTTCGGTTTGGGTTTTCGTTTGAGGGAAAGAACCGAATGAATCTTAATTTTTGAAAAACCGAAACTGAGCCGGAACCGAAAATTTAGAACTCGAATGGAACGAATTGATTTATGGTCGGTTTCAATATAGATCCTAAATTCGAGGTTCCGGAACAGAACCGAATTTCTAATTTCTCACACGTGTGCACAATAATCAAAATTGGTGGTTCTGCGGAAAATATCTAAAACTTAAGAACCAGAATCAAACCGAAAATTTTTGGGTCGGAAACTAGAGCTAAACCGATTTTAATCGGTTCTAGAATGGATCCTAATTCTCGGAACCAAAAGAATATCCGAAAGCTCTACCTACTTTCAATCTTTGGTTTTCTCTCTGGTCTACCGACCAGGTTTGGTTTTGGGTTCGTTACATAAGGGGTAGACAAGAAGCGGATAACTTTGAATAGTTAAGTATTTGTGATTTGTTCGGTTGTAATCGGTTCAGTATGATCCTAAATTCCGGAACCGGTTCGAATATCCCGAACGTCTATGCCTATTTTCAATCTTTGGTTTTCTCTCCGGTCGACCGATCATACTCGGTTTTGGTTTCGTTACATATATAAGGGTGGACAAAGAGCGGATACCTTCAAAAAGTTAAGTATTTGTGATTTGCTCGGTTTTGTTTATTGTTCGTTTTCTTTCGGACAAATGCAGGGAACTTAGTGAAGAACGGAGGGTTCGAAGAAGGTCCACACCGTCTAGTGAATTCGACACAAGGAGTACTTCTACCACCTAAACAAGAAGATATCACATCACCATTACCTGGTTGGATCATAGAGTCACTCAAGGCAGTGAAATTCATCGACTCTAACCACTTCAATGTCCCTTTTGGAAAATCCGCGATCGAGCTAGTTGCTGGCAAAGAAAGTGCCATTGCACAAGTCATTATGACTTCACCAGGTCAAAAATACAAACTCTCCTTCGTCGTTGGAGATGCTAGAAACGATTGCCATGGATCCATGATGGTTGAAGCATTCGCGGCTAAAGATACATTGAAAGTGCCACACACTTCAGTTGGTGGAGGTCATTTTAAGACCGCGAGTTTCGAGTTCAAGGCGGTCGAGGAAAGAACTAGAATTACTTTCTATAGTGGTTATTACCATACCAAGGTTAAAGGTGATATTGGATCTCTTTGTGGTCCTATCATAGATGAGATTCGCGTTTCCCGTATCGCTTAGATCGGTTTTTTTTACTCTTTACCGCGATTGCGTCTTGTGTTCTTACCCTTGGCGTTGGACTGCTCTTGGCTTCCTGGTTCTTTGCTTTTGTATGGCTTGCTCCTTTTGGAATTTAAAGTTGTAGCCTTCAAGTTATAATTAATGAGATATATTGTGATATGAGAAACAAAGTGTGAAGTTAGTATCTATGATTCTCAAACATAAACATAAAGTGACAGTTCGTAGAGCAATATCTGAAAACGTTTTAATCACCCATGAAATTCTCCATTTTCTTCGTCAATCGAAAGCGACAGTTCGTAGTGCTATGGCGGTGAAAACCGACATGAGTAAAGCATACAATAGGATCGAATGGAGCTTTTTAGAAGCGGTGTTAACACAATTTGGTTTCCATACCGTATGGATTGAATTGGTTATGGAGTGAGTGACATCGGTAACCTACTCCTTTCTAGTCAATGGGTCACCGTAAGGGTTTGTAAAACCATCAAGGGGTTTGTGCCAAGGGGATCCACTGTCACCATATCTCTTTATCCTATGTACGGACGTGTTGTCGGGCCTCTGTCGACAAGCACAAGAGCAGGGTAAATTGTGTGGCATTCGTGTCGCTAGACAAAGCCCCCCGGTGAATCACCTCTTCTTTGCGGACGACACAATGTTTTTCTGCAACTCCGATGAAGCAAGTGTTTTAGCTCTCAAGGATATCATTTCTAAGTACGAATCGGTTTCGGGTCAAATGATCAACAATCGCAAATCCTCCATCACATTTGCGGTACAAACACCTCTAGGGAGAAAGGAAAAAGTAAAACGCTTACTTAGAATCCAACAAGAGGGAGGCACAGGCAAGCACCTCGGTTTGCCGGAAAACTTTGGCCGGAAAAAGCGTGACATATTCACGTCTCTGGTGGACATAATTCGACAACGGGCTCATGGCTGGTCAACACGGTTTCTTTCGGGGGCTGGAAAAGAAACTCTCTTGAAGTCGGTTCTATCATCCATTCCCTCGTATACTATGTCATGTTTTAAGATCCCCTTATCCGTATGTAAACAAATCCAATCGGTGCTCACGAGGTTTTGGTGGGATAACTATCCCGATGATAAGAAGATTTGTTGGGTGGCGTGGGACAAACTCACCAGACCAAAACATGTGGGGGATTAGGATTCAGAGACGTAGAAGCTTTTAACGACGCGTTACTAGCCAAACTTAGCTGGCGGATCCTCCACTCTCCCTCGTCTCTTATGGCTCGAGTTTTGTGTGGTAAATATTGTCACTCTGTTCCTTTCCGAGAGTGTACTCTTCCTGCAAAGTCCTCTCACGGGTGGAGAGGTTTTCTAGCGGGCCGAGACATTCTGGATAAGGGCCTCGGCTGGATTGTGGGCACGGGCCAACATATCAGGGTATGGAAGGATCCGTGGTTAAGTAATGCATTACCAATGCAGCCTATAGGACCATCGACGAGTGCTCACGAAGATCTCCGAGTGTCGGAGCTTATTCACCTCGATTCCCAACGATGGAACATAGCAGCTATTCGGCATCATATTCCAACATATGAGGAGATTATTCTCTCGATTCCTCTTGGACGCCTAAATAGGAGAGACTCACTGGTGTGGCTACCGAATAAAAACGGAGTCTACTCGGTGAAATCAGGTTACACTATCACGATGTGTCACAATGAATCCGAAAATGCAGGTGACGTAAACCGGAAGAAAGCTGTTTGGAAGGTTCATACCCAACCAAAAATCAAATCTTTTCTTTTAGCAAAAAGAGGAATATCTACAAACTTGCAGTGCAAAAGTATGTAGATATTCCACAACTCCCCACGCTTTATTGACATGTCAGTTTGCGCAACAAGTATGGAACGATGCTCCTCTGTTATTGCCATCATTCCCACAACTCCCCACGCTTCAGTCCTTCCTAGGAGCAGCTGGAACCTTCAAAGCCTTACCACCTACATGAATCAGAGGAGCAGCACTGCATGTGTGGATCCTGTGGAACCTCTGGACAGCCCGGAATCAGCTTGTCTTCGTTGACAAGACCTTCTCTGCCGCGGATGTCCTCACCAAGGCAGTCACGGACGCGCTACAATGGCAGTTAGCACAAGAGCGTCTGCCGCGACCAGTGAGAAGATCATCACAACCGCCGCAGGATACGGAACACCTCTCGGGGCTAATTTGTTTTGTGGATGCGGCATGGGATGCTTCTTCATTGGCATGCGGTATAGGGGGAACTTTCCACTCAAATGTGGATGAGACACGAGGAGAAATCACAAAGATTCAACGCAATGTTGTTTCGGCTTTGGCCGCAGAAGCGATCGCCATTAAAGAAGCTCTGAACCAAGCGATTTCCTTGAATGCAGAGGATATTCACATCTTCTCTGACTCTCTTTCACTGGTCAATCTTCTCAACAGTAAAGGAACTCTCATTGAGATCTATGCCATTATTGAAGACATTCGAGCTTTAACGTTGTTGTTCCAATCTGTATCTTTCTCCTATGTACCACGAACGACCAATGGTTTGGCTGATACTATGGCAAAACGAGCTTTAAGCTCCATTTCGGTTACTGCTACTGATGCAGAGTAATAAAATTAAGGATTATTTCTGACCCAAAAAAAAAAAAACATAAAGTGTGCAAAATTTTATATTAACTATTGAAATTTTTAAAAGAAAAAAAAATTGAACTCCGGGGGTGTTATTCAACTAAAGAATTTATTGAATTTGAAAGAATTGAAGATTCTATTTAATTTTAGTGTTATTCAAATGTGTATTAAAAGAATTCTCTTAAATTCATATGTTATTGGATTGAGTATTTAGAGTCCTTCTATTAAAATACTTCAAATTATAGTGTTATTCAATTTTTCTATTTTCTAATCAATACTATAAAAGTACTAGAGACTTTCTAAATGATGACACCTAAGCAATTTTATGTTATGAGAAATTACACTTTGCAAAAATATTTAAATTATGTGACAAATCTAAACAAAACATAAAGATACACCATTTCAATACATCAATATAATATCACTTATACATAAAAAGTGCTTAAGTTTGAACAATTAAAATTAAATATCGTTTGATGTGTCTCTTCAACTTCATTCGTATTGAGTAATTTGATTGAAAGTTTTTAGATATAATTGACTAATATTTATTTGTATCTTTATTTCCACACAAGTACGAAAATATTTTTTGAGATAATCCAAATATCACAATTTCTATTAAGCTCGACTTTTACTAAACTAGATTAGAAAATCCAGAGAAAAGATTCAAAATTTTAAAAATTTATAATTTCAATTTGCATAAAAAATGTTTTTGACCATCGTGAAAATAATCAAGCATATTACGGATCAACGAAAATGACCGAAACATTTAGGAGTTAGTGTATTTTTATTAAGTTTTACGTACTTATATTATATACTTATTTTAATCGTATATCATATGTGATAGTTAATAAAAAATCTCACAACATCGTGCGGGTATTTACCCAGTTCCACTAAAAGTGAGTGTTGTTTAAATTTAAGATATATTTTATTTTGTTTCATTTCAAAAGAATTTAATAGATTTTAAAATTTTTGTGAAGAATCAATTCTCAATTATTTTGTTGTCATTTTTGACGAAATTTTATAAATTCCTTTTAAAAGCTTTAAAATATCTTAAAATCAATCATCTTAGAATTTGTTTTAATTCCTTCACATTATTGAATAATTTAGTTTTAGGTGTAAAATATGAAGTCCTTGAGAAAAGATTTAAGATTTTAAAATAGTTGGAAAAATCTTTAGAAAGAAACCTTTTAAAGTTCCACTATAAAAAAATATTAGAAATTTATGAAATAACTAATCTATTGTTTACATTATTTTGATATCCAAGCCTAATTGATGGAAAGCCTAGAAATGCAGGTTTAGAATAATTTGAAACTTAGTATTTGGTTAGACCGACTTTTGCGATGATATTATTCGTTTAACTTCTAACTTTCATGGCTTGGTTATTTGTTGGCAAAATATATAAATGCAGGGCCGGTCATGAGATTCAAATATTTATTAAAAGAGGAAAAAATAGACGGTTTTGTATAATTTTCAAAAAATAGACGCTTATTCTGGTTAGTTTTTTCTATAAAATCGAGAGCCGCAACCATGAGATTGTGTATATAGAAATATATAAGGAGTTTGGCCTAAGTAGTTTGAATAGTGTTCCTCTCTTCTCTGTCTACATTACTAAACTCATTGGCCTAATATATATTTTTCTTTTTTATTTGGTTGGTTTTGTAAGTGTATGATGCAAGAAACCATATATAGTTCCAAGAGAGATATGAATCATATGATTGGTGTCTATATCTAAAATATTTCATTGATGTGGAATAAATTAAGCATTAATTATAACATTTTTTCTTTATTTTATGGTGGAGAAAAACTATAATTACACAAACTCACAAAGTCATGATGTGAGTTTGTTGTTTTTGACATCTTGTAATCCATTTTTCTTCATGTTTAAGTTTAAATATGTAATAATCAGTTAGTAAGAGAATGCTTTCTTATTACGAAAACGTGTTTATTACATTTCAAACTCATATTTATACAAAAAAAAAGAATTGAAAAAGAAAGAGAAAGCTATACAAATGAACCAACTATTTATTTAGTAAATAAAAATCTCAATGTATCTTCCTATTCACATTTCATGTATTATAAGAACCTTGCATGGTGACTAGTTCCTCATCCTATAGATTATTATAAAACTATGCATATCTCTCTTGTTTCAATGAAATAATATTGTTGTGAATAATAGACATATGATAGAAAAATAAATGGATCCAATAGAAAATGTACCAAACTTAACTAAAGAAGATGAAAATTCCCCAAGGCAAAGTAGCTTAGGACAGAGAGAATCAACTTCTAGTTCGAGCTCGTTGGTCCAAAGGGAGTATTTACTCTATATGTATAGAAGAATGAGTAAGAACATATAAGATTGAGAAGGGAGATTATAGAGAAAGAAATTATCAATCAACTTGGAAGTCAAGGAAAGGGAAAGAAGAGGTGTTATCAATAAGACCATCTAGATCCCAATCTCCGATTTTAGGGTTTTCTATTTCCCATGAACCATTCTCCATCTCCAACATGTTCCCTACTTTGAAGCTTTCTGAATGACACATATTCTTGCTATTGAAGCAAGGATCAAGGGTTTCTAAATTTAGGTTGTTGCTTGTACTACAAGCAATGTCATTAGTATTCTCCGCGGAGGGAAGAAACCATTCACTTTCTACTGATACTCTAATTGGATCAAGAATTGTATCTCCAGAATCTCCCACCCCATTAGCGTTTAACGCATTCTCTGCGTTTCCCATTTGGTGATATCGGTTATCTTGCATTGATATCAATGGATCAAGATGGTTTAAACCCACATTACTAACCATTGGTGCAAAGTTGTATGAGAAAGTTGAGGAAGAAGACTCCATAAGCATGGTGTTACCCATTATCATTGTGTCTTCTTGTTGATGATAGCCTTCCATCATTGCATTTGACTTGCCTTCCATATCCACATGTTGATCTCTTGTCTCCAAAGAATTACTATTACTATTATTAGGTGATGATCCTGAAGATGTATTGTTGTTGTTGTTGTTGATCTTAAGCCTCTTCTTCAATGTTGAGTTCCAAAAGTTTTTGATCTCATTGTCTGTTCTCCCTGGAAGCCTGGTAGCGATTTGAGACCACCTGACAAAATTAGTTATACTGATCAACCTTCTTCTAGCGTCAAACTGTTTAAAATTCCCGAGTTTTATGTTTTGCATACATTTTAAAGAATATTTACCTATTTCCAAGAATGGAATGTAAATGGAAGATAAGATCTTCTTCTTGAGGAGAGAAAGATCCGCGTTTAAGATCAGGTCTCAAGTAATTGATCCATCGAAGGCGACAACTTTTGCCACAACGTAAGAGACCAGCATTTCTAGCAATGTCACTCCAACATCCTTGTCCATTAGTCAACATATACCTTATTAGCTTCTCATCTTCATCAGGAGACCAAAGACCTTTCCTTAGCTTTGGTTTGTTGCTATTATTGCCACTACATGCATGATCTTGCTTGCTCTTGTCTCTCATGGTAGTTTCTTGTTTCCTCATCATCATTTCAACTAGTGGAGCCTTTCTTGAGAAGACTACACAAAGAGAGAGATTTGGAATTTGGAGAGATTGTTATGAAGGAAAGAAGTAGATAGATGATATGATATGTGAGGGGTTGCTTTAGAATGTTATGAATATGCGTAAATGGATATGAAAAGGAGAGAGATAAAAGTGTTTGTTGAGATTGATGGTGGAGTAGAGAGAGAGAGAGAGAGAGTCTCAAATAGAGAGAGGACAAAGAGAAAAAGCATGAGGATGTGAAGAAGAAGCAAGAGGAAGAAGTGGGTCTTTGTTGTTTTTTTATTTTGATAAAATAAACATAAAGTCTTTCGTTAAAAACATGATGATAGACTTGTGAGTGAAGAAAAATGTATCGAAAAAGACTGGTTAGAGTCAAAGACAAGAACAAGACCTAACCTCTCTTTCTCATCTCCCACACATCCACACACGTGTGTTTCAAGTATCAAATTATAAAAATATATATATACATGAGTTTTAATGTAAGAGTTATTTAATTTTGTTTTCTTAAAAATTATTTGTTTCTAAAGAACAAGTAATAACTAATTTTCACTATCTAAAAGCAATATTGTATAAGGGAGGCTTATTATGAAGCAACATCCCTTTTTTTTCTTTTTTGTGACTAGTTGGATCGATAAAGCTTGATCCATAAACAGATTCTACGACGCAAGGCAAGATGATTTGATGGAGTCGGCTTCAGATGTCTCGAGCACTAAAGTATTAACTACTAGGCAATGACAGTCTCGGTATGAACCAATATCCCTTTTACGACACAATCGTCCGAATCTAAATTAAATGAATATTAAAACAAATGGAGAATGTATATTAGAGGTTTATAAGATTTATGATATAAAAAACCAAAAAAAAAGATTTATGATATAAAAAAAATTAATAGCAAAAAAGTTTAAGACACCATGATATTAATAAATTGAACCATAAGGATATATGCAAGATGAATGAACATACAAAATGATCATTTGTTAATCCAAGGGGAAAAATCATCATTTTAGACTATTCTCTATTTGTTTCTTCAATCCATTTCGAGAGAACTTCACATAATTTTCACGTGATATAAAACCCATAAGTTAACCAATCTAAAAGTGAGTATATTTTGAAATGATGAAAGATCCAAATGGAACTAAATGATTTGAGAAGCATTGAATTAACTTCTAGAAGAATTTAAAATGCCATTATAAATAGTAAGTTTTAGTTCTAAAAAATACTATCATTAGCTAGTTTTCTCAATAAAAAGTGTAGCTAAAATTTTATTTCACAAAATCACATAAACTAATACTTCCTCTACTTCAAAATAAATGATATTTTAGCCAAATTTTTTTTTGTTTTAAATACGTGATATTGTTAGTTTTCAATAAAATAATTTATTACATTTTTATGTTTTTGATCATTTATGTTATGCAAATAATTTTTCTATTGGTTAAATTGTTATTGATATACCTAATAAACGATGTTTTATCTAGAACAAATTAAATTTGAAATGATTCTTTAATATATGTGTAAAATCTTTAAACATCTTTTAAAAACAAATAGAGAGAGTTTAAAACTTTTTAAGAGTTTGATGTTTATAACTTTTAAGTTTGAGTTTAGTATCTAAGAAGTTTTGAAGTTTTCGAGTTTACTTTAACAAAAAAAAGAAAGTTTTAGAGTTTAGGATTTGGTTAGTTTTGAATCGTTTAGCTTTACCTTTATGATATTTATAGAAAAAAAAGTTAATGGTATTCTTGTGAAAAAGAATGATGATGGTATTATTCTTTTTTGTCAATTAATAATGATGGTGTTTATAGACCAGAAAAAAACAATATTTTGATAAATACCAAAACTTTTATAACCAAAATCTTCGACTAAGTCCCAAAGAGAACTAACCGATTTGGGAAGAAGCTCTTTGGGTTATCAACACACATTGGGCTCCATGTTTTCTAATGGTATTTCGTCATTGCACATATTATTTTCACCAAATCCTTTGATTTCAAAAAGTCCAAAAGACATTTTCACAAGAATAATCATATAATATATAGCTTATAAAGTAGTTAGATACAAAATGTTAGATGGGGATTAAGTTTTTTTAATATTGATCGAAGCGAAAGTTACATCATCGTTTACCACCACTTAGATCTACGACGAACGATTTTGCATGTACGATATCTTTGATGGACAAACTCCCTTCACAGCACAAGAGACCATAACGAACGGCTTTGCGTGCAGAGTTATGATTCGATCTCCAGACCTGGTGTAAAACCTTTTAAACCTTTGACCACTAGAACAATGAATTTCTACAAATCGGTTTTAGTTCTATAGCTTATAAATAATAATTAGGGCTCGACATTTTACTCGAAACCCGAACCCGAACCCGATCCGAAATACTCTAATCGAACTCGTTTCCGAACCAAAAAAAATACCCGAACAAGTCTTGATTCTAAGTATTTCGGGTTTGAGATAAAATCCGAACCCGAAAGGGTACTCGAAAAACCCGAAGAATCTAAAAACCCGAAGAATCCGAACCCGAATCTGAAACCCAATAAGTATCCGGAGATATTCAAATACCCGAAAAATACCTTAAATATCCAAAATACCCGAAAAACCCAAAATATCCGAACTCGAATATTCGACCCGAAATTATCCGAACCCGCGCAAACCCGAACTGAAAACTAAAAATATCCAAGCGGGCTTTGAAGGGCTGGAGTTCGGAACCCGGACCCGAACCCAAACCGAATCCAACCCGAATCCGATCGTGTACTCGAATGCCCATCCCAATAATAATAATTGTTGACCAACGAAGAAAAGAAAAAGTAACAATTTGAAAGTGGGTTTCTATAAAATGAGCATATTGAATCTTATGCTCCTCACGTCCCCCACGAACCTTTCTCTTTCCCTATAAAACAACATTAGTAAAGCCAAAGCCAAAGGTGGCTTCCTACAACTTAGTTTGTTTTAAGAGGTCAAAAGTTTGAGTAAAGATGGCTTCCTACAATCAATACACACCACCGATGGCAGTTTTCGCCGCAATGACGCTCTCCTCCGCCTTCACCGCCTCCACACAATACGATTCAGAGTCACAGACAGGAGGAGGAGGAGGAGGAGGAGAAGGAGCAGGAGCCTCATGTTTTCCAGGAATGTCTATAATCATGATCATCTCTTCTTTCATCATCTCTGGATTTGCCATTTTCAGATGGTAGACACAAGAAAGAACTACATTTTTTTCTTTTTTATATCCTCAAAATGTTCTTTTGTATTTACTTTTGTATCAAATTTCAATAAAAGGAACAACACCACTCTCTTCTCTTATCTCTGCTTTTCAAACTTTGTCTATGTATACGGCTTAGCTTTCAGATATTCGGTTGGAGTTCGGTTCGATTCTTTCGGTTCTCGAGTTTTTCGTTTTTAGGAGATTTTAAAATTTCGGTTCGCGGTTCGGTTTGTGTACCTAATCTATCCCGAAAAAACAAAGAAACAATTAAAATACTTTTATAAAAATAAACCAATTCAATTTTAATGAACTTTCACATTTACAGCTTAACTCTTTTGAACATTTGATTATTTTTGAAGATTTTAATATAATAAATAATTATCTTTTTAATTGTAGATTTAGATATTTAAATTATTTAGCCCTAGAATATAACTACTAAATTAAGATATAAAATGCTAATTCAGATATTTCGAATATTCATTCGGCTCTCATTTCAGATCCAAGTTTTTCGGTTTTAAGAGTCTACGATCCTTTAATTTCTTATCTCGGTTCCGGTTCAGTATCTAATATCGATCCGGTTTTTCGGGTCCGGATATTTTGCTCACTAGTAACTATAAACATAAATATGTTATACTAGTATAAAAGGTGAAAAGCAAGCACACAAACCACAACCATCACAATGTATATCTTTTTCAAGTGTTACAACACAAGAGACAAGACCATCTCTATGTACATAATATTACACACAACATACAAACCAAACAACCATTCTCACACACACACAACCCATATCCTCTGAACCGAAATTCACAAACCCGTGGTACTTAAAGACTTACCGAACCGGTTTAAAAGTTCTTAAACCCTTGAAGCTGCATCTCAAATTGTCACACAAACTCCAACTTCACAAGAAGCTTCACATTGTTATACTTCTCGCCTTTTCGGCTATGTAAAGGAAATGATCTTATTCCTTCCCTTAGCTCCCAAACCGGTAAGCAAGTCTGTCCACCAAAATCATCTTTCTCTGACATGTCATACTCGTGCACTTCTAATCGCAGAAGAGCAAGCTCTGGAACGGTTAAAGGGAACTCGAAAACCTCGTCCCAAGCTGGTATCCAGTTATCTTCCAATGTCTTCGTCTTCTTCATAATTGTATCCGCGGGAACTCCAGCTATTCCAACCTGAAGAAATTGTATGACCTCGTCATCGCAATCTACGAGAGAAAGAACAGTTCTACCTCGAAACATTCGTGTGGAGTCTTAAAGGAATTGAATTTACCCTTGTATAGAAGTCGGGTGGTGAATATTGATCGAAGTGGGTGTGGCGGAAATCAAAGTACCAGCCTTCTCCCATGTATATAGTTACCTAAAGAAACACATACACCGAGATTTATAAGATTTTTATTGGCAACAAAAAGACCAAAGCAGAGTACAAGATATCTCACCCTCAACGTTTTCTTCACAGGTAGAGGAGCTTTCGGGTCAAAGATATCATTATCTGAGCCACCTTTCAGCAGAATATCGGGTTTCTTGATGTATCCACAACCGCCATTGGCTCTAAACATTCCTTGCATAAGCCATAACGATCTCCCATATCCCTGTCGAGTAGAAAATTATAAAAGAATTAGTTGTAAAATAAGGTTGATATCCAAAATAGTGATGTACAAAGTAAAGAAAATATTTACGAATGTGTTAAAAGAAGTCGGTGGATATAGCAAAACAGGAAACCTGCATATTGAAAGCCACCATTTGAGCACCGTGGCTCCAACCAACCAGCGGGTTGTAATTTGATGAGGTAACTCTTGTTCCTTTCGGGTAAATCCTCAGCAAATTTCGCTGTGTGAACCTGCAACACACAATGATTAGCGTATTTCATATGGAATTGATGGACTGCTATTGCTACTTTTAAACATATCGGACATAATATGAACATAATCTGACAAATTACCTGACAATATGTTTAGCATATTTTTCGGCTGCCTTTTCAAGTTGTTCTTCGCTCAAGCTAAGGCGTCTTACCTTATCAGGATCGACCTTTAAACACTCGACAATTCCACCTTTTGGTTTCCCAGCATGGATTGCAATCAAATGTTTATATTGGGGTGGTGCATTCTTCTTCGTCTTTTCTTCCTCATCATCATCATCGTCGTCATCATCATCGTTTCCATCTATGTAATCCTGCAACAAGAAAGGAATTAAATTTCGTCGATTAACACCAACAGATCCAAAAGAAGACGATTTGTCTCACATACAAACCTTGTCACCACTTTTGTTCCTCTGAATAAAGCTCGGAACCTCTCTTCCCCAAACTTCTTCATCACCCAAGTTTTTACCTTTCTGCACCACTTCCTCATCTTTACCTTCCTTATACTCTTTCGGGGGTTTGGTTGAGATGATAATCCGTCTTTTTAAAGAATTTGGCGACGGGAACTCCTTCAAGGATTCCCCGACAGGAGGAGTAAACAAGATTTCCCCAAATATCTCGGTAACCATCTAGAACACAACAAGAACAACAACGCATCTCAAACTCAACGCAATTATATAAATTATAAAAAAATCTCAAAGAAAACGCGAAACGAAGCTAACCTCAGCAACTTTAGACTGAAGTTCCGGAGTAAGATGATCTTCGAGAGTCACAACAACAGGATAATCAGATACATCAAAGGCATGTGCTCTTATAGCTTTTAGACATTTAATCAACTCCACGGGTGCAGTAAGAGTCCTGTTACAAAATTGTTTCAGCATACAAGTAAACAACGAGCACCGAACCTGACTTCAAATTCGATTAAAAATTTTACCTTCCGTGAAGAACATCAATATCGTTTTTGTTGGAGTTAGGCCATATATCCAATTCAATAACTCTCACACCTTTCTTCAACGCATCGATAATAGGTACCTCGCTGCAATCACTGCTTAACTGATTACCGGTTAAATACGAATTATGACCGGTGAATATGAAATAATGCGAAATCGGAGCATCCATGTCTTGATGCACCTGAAAAATCATACAATCGAATTGAAAGCTAAGCATAAATTGATCCACAATAACAATGTCTGAATCAAGAACAGTGAAAAAAAGTTAAAGACTTTCTAAAAGAGTAAATGTCACTTTCCTAACTTTCTGCAAGCAACTAAACATATAAAGATTTGAATCAAACATAGTGAAAAACCCAAATCTAAAGTTTGAGTTTTTTCTAAAGCAAATCAATCAAAATTCCGAAATTGAAAAACCCAGAAACAGAGGATAAGAAATGATGAAGATAATGATGAATTACCTCATGAAGAGCAAGAGGAGGATTGTTATTACCAAACAGATACTTAAAGAAAGCATCAAGGTGAAGACCATTTCGATGAAGAAGAGAAGAAGAAGCATTAATAATCGACTGTGCATCTTCTCTTGTGGCTTTATCTTGTTTCTGAACATCGATTAGAAACCTATGGAGATGATCAACAGACATAACACCATTGTCGGAGTAGGTTTCGAAAAGGGTTTTGATCTCACGAGGTGCCTCCGATGCAGTGTATCGAAACCTCCGACGAAAGCAGAAACACACTCTGTACGTTTGCTTCGACATGAGGAATCGTAAGAGACGAAGAAGATGATGAAAAGAAGCAATTAAAAATTCGATTTTTAGGGTTTTTTCTTATCTTTTTCTTCTAAATATAATGAATCTCTTCCATGAAAATCAATCTTTAATACCTTGTCGGAAGAGAGAGATCTCTCTTATGCGAATATCCCCAAAAAAAAAAGGCAAAACTGTTCATATGACAACGAAGAGACGAATGTTTTGGGCTTTTGTTACACAAAGCCCATTTTAAAAGTAAGGTCATTGTAACTCTTTCTATAACTTTCTATAATTTTATCATCTCGAAACTGCAAATCAACCAGTCAAGTAAAATTTAATCAGTAATATAACTTCATTTTTTATATTTCAATTCGGTGACTAATAATCCTAATATCAAAATTAAGTAGCAATTAAACTCAGTTCTAGTTCAAAATTTCGAATCTAATCGACAATTACAAGAATTCTAAAAAAATTAATAGCGAAACGGATGGTTATATTCCGAGATAAATTTCACTTGTTCGATTTGTCTGCAGTTTCAACGTACGGAGGATAAAATAGTAAAAAGAGTCGTATTAGAGGGATTTTTGAAAAAAAACTCGGTTTTTAAATTTATAAAGCCCATTTAAAAAGTATTGGGCTTTTGAATTTATAAAGCCCATTAAAATATTTTGGGCTTTTGTATTTGTAAAGCCCATTAAAGGAAGTGTTTTTTCTAGGGTTTTGCTATTATTTAATGGAGGAATGTGAGCACAAAGCTAAAAAGATTTCTGTTTACCATTTCCGCCGCTACTTTGATTGAAAATTTTCGACATACGATCTGAGTTTATCTTCTGAGAAATCAAGATGAGAGCTAAGGTAAGTAATGTGTTTTTTTGATGTTTTATATAAATAAATAGAATTATGTAGAATGTAGAAGTAGATCTTGAAGGTGTTTCTCTCTGTGTGTTTTTGGGTTTGTGTGTTTTAGTGGAAGAAGAAACGTATGAGGAGATTGAAGAGGAAGAGACGAAAGATGAGACAGAGATCTAAGTAGTTTTATTTCATCTTTGTTTTATTTGTGTTTTCTTCTGTTTTAAAAAGACTAACTCTTGTTGGTGTTTTTGTTGGTTTTTTATTATGAATTTTGAATGTTTTGTTGGACCAAATCGAAGCTTTTGAGTATCAGAATTATGTTTTAATCACTTTGCCTCTTGAGTTTTTTCCTTTACTTTCAATAATCTGATACATAGTTTGGGAGTTTAATGATGGATCATTTGTTAGTTAGTGAATGTTTAAGATTGAGTTTAAACCTTGTGAGGTTGTCTAGTGTTTGAACCTTTTGATACTAGTTATTGATTATTTTGATGCTTATGTCAATGTGTCTCACTTGAGTTTTTTGATATGAAATGATATTGCCCCTGATTGAATGTAAGAAAACTAGTGAATTGTGTTGTTAGCTTGTAATACCTTTTTGTATTTGGTTAAGAACTTGTTTTACCTTATTCACATATGAAAGTGTAGGGTGTTCTTAATAACCTAAAGAACCGAAAATAAAGTAAATAGAAACTGAACCGGAGTTATAAATTAACCGAATGGTTTCAATTTTGGGAATCGAAGAAATTGAGACCGATCCAGAACTGAAAATATCTAAAATTGTTTTATTAAGTTTCTGAAAATTTATATCCGAATTGTTATTTTACTCAAATGATTCTGGTTATTTTACTCAAATGATTCGGAACCGGAACCTAATCGAAATATTTTCATGGTTTCAATTTTTGAAAATCTAAAACCAAATGCCAGACCTACGATTGTAGAAGGATAATTTCATTTATCCAAATTATGAGCTTCATTTTCTGGTCCTCAAACTTTTTTAATTATTTTTATCAGAATTTAGCTCAAACTCAAAGGTTACAATATTTTCCGAAAATGACCAAACTGTAATAATAATCAATGGGATAATAAGTTTTTTCTTTTACGGACATTCCGGACCACAACGGACCGACCTACACCGAAGATGATAAGAAAAATCGGAAATAAAGTAGTCAAAAAAGCTGATAGAAACTACAAACACGTACATGAACATGAGTAAAATGAGAGATTTGAGAAGAGTCCTCTAGTCTCTACACTCTCCCTTCCAAGAAAGATGAATTTTTAAACCCAAAAAGAAAAAAATAGGTTAAAAAGATGAATCACCTAATCCTCAAAGAATATTACAACGAAAGTAGGTTATATATTTATCCACATACATCTTGCAAAAACGATGAAAAAGAAACATTATTCTCACTACACCTTTCATCTCACCAAGACAAATTCGAATCAAAGACTATATATCAGACGGATTGGGATGAAACACTGGATAACTCTGCAAGTGTGGTGATTAGAACATGAAGTTGTATATGGTTTTAGTATCCCATTGGTGGCATTCCAAATGGTGGCATGGGAGGCATTCCCGGCGGCATACCGCCCATTGTTGGTGGCGGACCATACCCACCGCCACCTCCCATTCCTGGCATTGGTGGTGCGGGTAAAGCAAGCGGCAATAATTGCGCGTACATGTTCTGTTTTTATAAACAAAGAAATGAAACCGCACTTTTTAAGTGTTATGTCAACAGAAAGACTCGAGACAGAGATATATATGAGTTAAGCTGTGTAAGTAAGTTACCTGTTGGTTCACGACTTCCTTCTCTTCCTGCTCTTTGGCTTTCATTTCTTTTTGTGCCTCTAGCTTGTCCTTTATTAGCTCATCCACTTTCCCCGTGTACTCTCGGATTAGCTGCCCAAAAAAAAGGAAGAGGGATTAAGAGAGTTCCTCATACCGGTCAGATAATGGTTCCATCTCATCTAGCCGGGAACCAAAAGAGTATATTTGAGGGTTTAGGATCGTTCACCTGAAGGAGATACGGGAAGGAAAAGTCGATCATATTGTTGATCCACGCAAGTTCTAGAGCAACGTCTGGTCGGATCAAGTCATAACATACAAACAGACATGTAGCAAAGCATTCCTTTTTGCCCTGTATAATAATAAGCACGATATAAGACAAATGCTATTAATTTCATTCTCCTGGACTCATAGTCTTTCTCTTCTACTATGCAGTTTATAAACTTCATACCTGTTCAATGAAGTAAACAAGCAGTTGTTCAGCAAGATCATGGTCGCCGGATTGTGAAGCAGTCTCCATACAGTCCTTGTACATGTTATCTTTCTTCGACAAAGCAATCGATTGCTTCCATCTGCCTGCTTTCTTGTAGATGTAAGCAGCCACACGTCTCATTTCGACAAGCTCGTGTTTCTCGATCTGTTTTCACCATCCATAGAAAGATTATATTATCACTCAAATCCTTTTTTCTATTCTAAAGAGAGAAGATACAAAAGGTGCAGTGGACTTAAACTCTACCTTCTGAGCTAGGCCTATCTGGTCAAAGCTGTCATGTAAATCAATAGATTCACGCAACCTGTCATAGTCTTCTTCTTCCACGTATATCTCATTCAAAGCTTCGTTAACAGCAGAAACATTGTTGCTCTGAACTGCAACCATGTATGGCTTGATAAGACGCAACTGACCAGCCTGAGATCAGAAGAAACCGAATGTTAAGCAAGACAGCTCAGTTGTTTTTAAGGAAAAAAACATCAGTCATTTTCTAACCTTCCGCATAATATCAACAACACGTGTGTGGTCCAACCGCAGAGCAAGCACGTTGAGAAGATCGTTGATTAGATCAGGATGTTCTTGCAAATAGAAGTGCACAGCCTTGTAGTACAGCTCGACATTCGCAACCTTAGCAACAATGTCTTTGAATTGCATGTGCTCCCAAGCTTCAGGAGAATGGTTCATGACTGTGGTCGCAGCATTATCAAACTCATCATATTGAACGTACAGATAGGTAAGTTCCTGCCAGTGCTGTTGTTCGTCGCAGGCCCGTATAAGCTTGGGAATGTTGAGGCGAGTGGAGAACAACTTGATGTGTTCCATAAGCTTCTCATAACGGTATCTAGCATAGAGTACACCCAACTCCGTGAAGATACCCATGTGAGCACGTTCCAGCCCAAGTCCACTCTCCATAAGTGAGATTAATTCATTGAAGCACCCTCTGTTCTGGTAGTACTCGCTGACTTCTTCCAGGTCATCCACCTATTAAGCACAAAAAGATTATCCGTGGCCCGGGAATCCGGGATATATATGAGATACATTGGGATATAATAATACCGTACAGAATTGAAATTTAAAACCATACGAGAATCCATGGAACTAAGATCGGGTACTTATTCACCTGAATGATAATGTTAAGCCCACAGATCTGGGCCAACCGGAATTCTTCTGCATCAACACAAGCAAAGCAGACTTCCTTCCATGTCTTTGCACTGTTTGCTTTCCTTGCAGCATCAACCGCGCCTTGGAACTGTTGCAACTTCACAAGTGTAACAGCTAACTTGCCCCAGTTCGATGTGAACGCAAAGATAACTTTTGCAGCCTCATACAGAGCTTCGTCATACAAGCGATCACCAACATTTGGTAGGTTAGCAACGTTTGGCATCAGAATGAATTCTTCGATCTCACCTAACCTATCAATCTTTGCATATGCATAGATGAGCTCGCTATCAACCTTGGGTTCCTTCACCTTCTGTCTAACCATCAGAAGGTATCTGACCAAGTCATCATAGACATTAGTATTTTCACAGGCACGTATGACCTCCAAGAAATGAGTTGCGTCATCAGCACGGATAAAGGACTCAATTGCATCACTGACTAGACCTTCCCTGAGTTGTGCCTTAGCGACTTGGCTCCAAACAGAATCTTCTTCGACTCGGAAAGCAAACTCAACAGCACGCTCAATGCTTCTGACATTATCAAGCAGTACGTTGACAGCCTGAACATTTAAGTTAAACTTCTTGAAAATAGCAAATGCTTCCTCGTATAATTGGGCTTCAACGGCAACTTCTCCAACTGCAGGTCCATCAAAGTTGTCCAGCCTGTTAATGTAATCCATAACTCTCGATGGGTCTGCCTTAATAGCTGTCAATATAAGCAAATTTTGCAGATTGAAGTTTCCACTGAAGGCAGAGTTTTGAAGAACGATCTTTTCAAGAAGCTCTATAAGCTCGTGCGGCAAATCAGCAGTCATAAATGCTTTAACAGCTGCGGAAACTTGCTCTGGGCTCTTGCTTTCAGGCAAAGCAGTAGAAACAACTTGATCAATAAGTTGTCTTCTGTACTCATTGTTTTCGTCGAGAACCTTATCCCAGAGATCGCCATCCATCCTCTCCACTACATACCTACAGATGGAAGCTCGTGCATAAGCAATCCACAGAGTAACCACTGTGAAAGAATTAAGAGAATTTTCATAAGCAATGATTACATACCTGGCTTGTAACTTGAACAAAGAGTTTTTGTTGGTGACATTTATGAGTTCGTCATCACATTGTCCTCTTCTGTACGCCACAACAGCCAGGGTAGGATCACGTTTCTCACAGTACTTACCCACAACTCGAGAATCATAGTAAGGGTTGGTGGTCAGGAAATGCTCAGGGTTATTGTTACTGTCGATGATAATTTTACCCAAGGCATTATGGACGTGCACATCTTGGCTTCCCTCACTAACTAAATGCTCCAAGAACTGGGTAAGGAGACGGAGTCGATTTCTGAAAACGGAAACATATTAGATCTACTGGAACAAACAGATAAGTATAAACAGAAACTAGGATGACCAAAAGGATTCACCTCTTCTCGCATTCCTCGACAAGGGGTTCAACAGGGAGCAATGAACGAACAGAGAGAATGAGGCCTTTTATAAAATCTTCAGGGCATTCATCATCAAGCAACTGCCCCACAACTAAGGGAGCATTCCCAGGGCTCACCTTTGAAAGGAATGGCACATATTAGCGTTTAGTGACAAATCTGAAACCCAAGGCATAAAGATAGTCCTAAGAAACCCCATACCTTCTGAACGTAGCCTTCAATGTAACGCAGCATGTTGTTTGTGTAGAGGTAATGAGTTAGATCAGGCACAAATCCGAAACGGTCACACACATTTATCAAAGGCCGGGCATCAGGAAGCTTAGCTTCCATCAAAAAGTTCTTCGTCTTTTCAGCATCATAGAAGTTAGACTCTCTAGTCACACGCTCAACCTCCTTTATTTGACCTGTCTTGGCAGCTGCTTCAATGTACTTGAAGTGAATTTCAGGATCCTCACTATTCCAGAGGAAAACAGGTCATCATTAGCATAGAACAAACACAAGAATTGTGCTTGTTTAAGGGAATGCAGAAATTTTTTAAAATCACCTCATACTCAAATATGAACCCAGGAAAAAGTATAGCCCTTCGTACGACTTGAACTGCTCAAAGAGCTTAATACATGCATCTACACCAAGTTGCTCGCAGTACTCCTTGCAAGCCTGCAATAATAGGGACACGTTAGTATCATATTAAACAATAACATTCATCATAACATATACCACTAACCTGAACGATTATCTGCAAGTTGCCTCTCAGGTTGACCAACAAAAGATCCTTCATGCACTCCATAGCCCACTCGCTAGAAAGAGTACCAAAAAACTCAACAAGAGCCTGCATTTTAAGCAGTGTTAAGCACGACCACCCAAGAGTTTAGCAACCAACCAAAATTTATTTCAGAAGCATTACCTGTGGCTCAATAGCATGTGTGTTCACAATTACACGTTTTATGTCAGGTAACTCTGAGTAGTGCTGCACAAATCAGAAGGAAACGAAGTTGAAGATGAAAAGATAATACACCAATCTGGCCAGGAAAGAAAGCTAGACAATGTGTACCAACCTTTAAGGATTGGATATAAAGTCCGGCCTTTTCACAAAGCTGAGCAATACGAGGTCGGTCATAGTGGCTAAACATCCCATTTGCTAAAATTGCATCAGCCACGTTAGGGAAGGTTACCAAGTTGATCTCCAGAACCTATTTTGACAGTTGATCAAAAAGGTCTAAGGAATGAAGAGGAATAGGAAAAGCACAAAGAAATACAAGGTGACAACTATTTTTAACCTTAGTTTGCAGAAAAGCATGCTCAGGTAAATTTGGCTTCAGTACATCCAGAAGGAAAGCAGTCGCTTCGCGGATCAAATTTCTCTGAATATGCACAAATAAATAAATTAACACATGATAATTCCCACGTACCGCATATGTTTCCGTATATAGGAACAGAACAAATAATGAACAAGGAATATAGGTGCATACACAAACTTATATATGTTCACCTACCTGAAGAAATAAATCAGTGATGGTGTTGTAGTCAACCGGACAACCTCCTTCCATTTGAGACATCATTAGTGCAAAATTTACTGCTCCCTGCAAATTGTAGTTAAAAAGACTATTGACTTCAATACAGAGAAAGATATTTTTCACACTCTACAAAACTTCAGGTCAAAATTATTCAACAAGTAATGATTCATGGTTAATGTTGTGACTACGCAGCAAATATCCAATAAACTAAGTCTTTTCACAGATTAATGTGTTGCCAGTATCAAAATTGCACCACACTAACCTGAGGATCTGTACGGAGTATGGTTTGCAGAAGAAACAGGTAATCAGGTGTGTATCCAACCTGAAGTCACAATATGAGCCAATGGTAAATCTTCAATCAAATGAACATAAGGTAACCATAAAGGGGAGGGAAAATTTTTAATCTTGTTGTTTACCTGCTTTGAGTAAATCAGTATTTTATCAAACTCCCTTCTTTCTGCAAAAGCTGCTACAACTTTTGGAGTCGCCCGAGCTTTAATGTAGATTTTTAGAGCAAGATCATTATCCACTGTCTGGAAGAGAAAGGTTTATTGTCAAAACATACTAAAGGAGACATGTCACAAATTTCTCAAGGTAAATAGACCATTTGAAGATTACCTTGACAAGGTCTCCAAGTTCTTCACTGCATTCTAACTTATCCTCTGCCAACCAGTTTTCCAAGAGGTTCTTCTTGTTTTGATTCACAACAAGCCGAGATAGTTCCAATGACTCATATGCATTGAGCTTCCCCCTTGTCAATAGAGTCCCAAAATACTGTAACAATGGAGGAGTTTGCCCAGCTTGTACAGGAACACTCTGCAAAATTACATAGTGCAATGTTAGTTTCCAATTGGTGTTACCTACATGTTATAATATATAAACATGTGAACCAGGATAGTTACTAGAATATGAAACTGATACCTGAAATTTGGCCACTGTATCAGGTGTCCTTAAAATTCCCTGAGGAGATTCAGCGGCCAGCTCTGCAGCCTCCTTGTATTTTGTTTGAGCGAACAACTCTTGGAACCGCTGGACAACCTGTATCCATCGAACTAAATATGAGAAATTTCACATCATCAAATGACTTCATTTTTCTTCAAGATGTCACTCCTTAGCTCATTACTTTGCCAAGATAACAGGGTTAAGATAAACGCCGCGTACCAGATTTTCAGCACCTGGAAGGTTTCCTCTTTTAGCAAGATTGACAGCAAGCTCTAGATTGTTCAACTGTGAAAAGAATATATATTCTTTAGCATGACATAATGACATGGTAGCTTATATGGGAAAAACAGAATAAAGTTGAACATACTTGACCACTGATAAAAGGTATTATGGTAGCCTCGTTTACTGTAGCCAAAAGAACCTGTCCTCTCCTGTTAATGGCATAGAAACCCCCAGCTGAGGAAGCTTCTGAAGTTAAGAAAATTGGATCCGGACTAATACGATTTCTGTAGATAGCCGAAGCCGTCTCTAGATCGTATACAAACAACAAGCCAAGCTTGGTGATGACATATATCAAGTTAAACTTGTGAGACACCTATCAGAAAAATGAGAAGTTAGTGTCGAGAAACTTTCACCAAAAGCTTTCTGAATATAATCGAGATTCTAATGCAAAAACAGACCTGCATAGCAACAGGAAAATCGTCAGCAAAATCAGGTGGGAAAAAGAGATCTGCTTGCTTTTTTGTAAATGATGGTTTTCCTGCCAAAAAAAAGAAGATCGCCCACCTTTATACATCAAATGAAAACAAACTAAAATGTAATCGAAGACACTAAGCAACAGTGAAACAAAGTTTTGTGCCTAGGAAGCTAACCAGGTTGGGCACCAAGCTCAATGACATGCAACTTTGATGTTATCTGACCAGCATTAAAGCTCTTGCTTGCAAAGGATATAAGAATAGAAGGATTCTCATTCCCAGGGACCTAAGATTAATAATATTTTCAGTTATACCACAGCGTGAGATGGGACCGTTAAATGAATTTGCCAAAACGCGGTTTACCTTAAACTGGGCAAATGACGCCGCATGCGCTTCAAGGGCCTGGCTCCGCTGTTGATCCACAGAGAAGAGTTGCATATTCCCTTTTACTAATTGTGTTCTCTACATAAGAAAATAATGACAATATCAGCCAAGAATTACAATCTGACTGCCATTTTGATATCCTTATTCTTTATATGTCGTGCAGTAAACCTACCTCAGGAGGACCAGGAGCAATTCCAATTAAAACCAACCACTTCTCATTGGGAGAACACTTATAGTTTATAATTTGGTTGTTTGCTAAATTGGCTGTTCTATCAAACATCTTAACTGGCTCCGAATCACCTGAAAATTAACGTAGATGTAAAATTAGAGACACATGCACATGATATGAAGAAGATGACAGTAAGCTCAAGATATACAACCTTCAATCGACCAATGATACACAGAAGTTTGTGTGACCAGCCCCAACATCTTTGGTGTAATCCACTTCCAAAACACAACCTATGAAACACAAGAGATTAAAATATCTCAGAATAAATTTCCATAAGAAAAGTTCAGAGTCTGAATCAAGCGTACAGCAGAAGAGATAATATGATTACAAAATCTTTTCATCGACGCTCACCTGCTCAGGCATCTGATGTGACTTCAACTTTGCTTTTGCTTCAATGTTAAATATTTGTAGATGATCCTGAGTAGTTCCTGGAACTTGAGCTATATGCACATTGACAAACCAAAAAAAAGTGAACAACAAAGCAAGGAAGAAAAGATTAATAGCCAATACAAGGAAACATCCATTACGAACAAGATCTCTAGTCTAATTACACAAAGCTTAAGACAAAACAGAACCACAGGAAAGATAATAAAACCTTGTAAACTGTTTCTATGCCTTACCTTTTAAGGCAAGGATCCTCGAGTTTGGGTTCATAAGAGCAGAATCAGCAGTAATAGGTCTCCGTAGAGGCTGCATCGGCATATTCATATCTATAATTACAACACTGTTCTGCGGTGCCGTCTCTCGTACACATATGTACTTATCAGACTCCATAGTAACATTTGTAAACGTGATGAATTGCTGATTGATCCCAATGCTTGGAAGCTATAACAAAGTACGAAAACGAAACTTAGTTATGAAGATCCATGGATGTCAACACACTGCACACTACACAACAACTTGAGATTTCGGATCCGTATATCAAAATGTATTACACAGATCTGAAGCATATTTAGAGAAATCTGATCGAAAAAACATAAACTAGCGATCCTGGGAATATTAGTCAGCGAGATAACGATCAAGCGAAATTCAGAAGAGTATGAAAATGGAATCAATCTAACAACAGTCTAAGCTGAGCTTAATCATCAGAAATGAGAGAGGACTGCTACGAAGCTCGATTCCATAAGATCACATGTCATTCTACAGAGACTGAAGAGGAAGAAGAAGAAGAACTCACCGTGAGGACCTCCTTCATCGTGATGGGGGCGTTTGCTGCCGCCATGTTTGACCACAGATCGCGACAAGAGAATCCGACGACAGAATCAGATCGACGGCCGGGACTAAACCGTCAACGACCAGGTCGGAGATAGAGAGAGAGAAAGGAGATGAGAGAGAGAGAGGTAGAAGAAGGAATTGAAATCGTTGCCAGATCTGAGAGGCAAGTGAAACGAGAAAGATGATGGAAGGAGAAAAAGAGAAAACGGGAAAGACAACGAAAAAAAAATTATTTTAACATATAAATATCTATATACATGTGTAGTGTAAGTAAGTGCATACTCAGTTATACGGTGCGTTTTGCTAATTAAGTTACTATTAAGTCATAATAACTAGTTTAAATCTTGGAATAGATGAGATTGTAAGTTTTTAATTTGGGGAAAATGTTTCAACAAAAGAAACAAGGTTTCTATATATTTGGCCAAAAGAAATTTTTTGGTTATCAATTTTTTTTTTAATATTTAGGAAAATTCATTAAAATGGAATGGCATGGTCTTGTATGATCCAAAATTTTTATGGGAAAATAATAGCGAGTAACAGGGTTGGACATAAAATTCGAAAGCCGTAAACCCAAATTGAAAATATCAAATCCGAGCCGAACAGACTACTCCTAAAAATTCGAATGGTTCTTATTTCTATATAACCAAAAATCTGAACCGATCTGTACCCAAACCAAAAAGCGAACAGAGTATCTGAAAACCGAAAAAAAAATACTTTTTTGCAATTTTATAAAAATTTATTAATTTTTCTTATTATTTTATTAATTTTTTCGGGCAATTCGGTTTTTAATTTGGTAATTCGATTTTTGAGTAATTTATATTTTTCGGATAATTTCGGGGCTCTGTTCCATTTCGGATCCTCTAAAAGAATTAAAAACCAACTCAAACCCGAATTGGACTCGAACTGATCCGATCAGATCCAATTCGGTCCCAACACCCGAATTATTTAATATCCGAAAATCCGAATGTCCTAGCGAGAAAACCACGAACATGGTGACGAGTTGAATTGAATTGCAACATACATAAACACATTTTGTTTAGAGAATTGAATTGTTTTATTCTATGGAGATTAAAACAGAATAGCTAATCATGCTTAACCTCATCTACATAAACTAGGCATATTAACCAAAATCAGATAGAATGTTCAAGCTAACAATGAAATATCAAGATAATCAAATAGAAATAGGGAAAATAAAACTTCAATTAATCCCAAAATTCTCATAAATTAAAGAGTCCAACAAACTCTTTCAAACATGGATTATTTAAAAAGAAAAAAAAAAAGTTGGCCTCAGCAAGATATAAAATTTGGTTTAGGGCTACAACTTTCCCTAACTCTTAAGCAGTAAAAAAAATTTCATCATCTCAGTTTCTTGCAAGTCTTCTTAAACCGCAATGAAAATCGGAAAAAAAAAAAGATAAAGAGAATACAAACTGATGCGCTTAAGCACCACCTGATCCGTACTTCTTACCGAACACGAGCAGCTGCAATTTGTCGTAACCGGAAAGCACACCAGCACCTGCGACCGCACGCAGAATGTTGGCACCAGCTCCTTTGAAGAGTGACTTAGCTCCTTCGTTCTTTAGGATCTGAGCGAAGGCGTCCATTGAGCTTTTGTACTTGACTGCTTCACCGGATGTCATCATCATTCTTCTGCGGACTGTGTCAATCGGGTAGGAGGCAAGACCCGCACCGTTAGTAATGACCCATCCAAGCGCAAAGCTAGCAAAGAAACTGTCCTGAAATGGACCAAAGAGAACAACCACACAACATGTCAAAACCAACTAGCGATAAATCAAAGAACAGACAGATTAGATCGAGAGAGAGAGAACGCGAAACCAACCTGTAAGTCTCCGGTGAGGAGAACAGGCTTCACAGAGTCGTAGAGTCCAAAGTAGAGACCACGGTAGACAATGATACCAACACAGGAGATGTTGAAACCACGGTAAAGACCAGCAATACCATCAGACTTGAGTGTCTTTCTGTAGACATCGACAAGACCATCAAACTGTCTGCCACCACCTCCTTTTTTAGCAGCCTTAGCGTCATTGGCTAGACGGGTACGTGCATAGTCAAGGGAGTACACAAAGAAAAGGGAAGAAGCACCAGCAGCTCCTCCAGATGCCAAGTTACCAGCAAACCACTTCCAGTAACCATCCTTGTCTTTCTTAAAGTTGAAAAGTCTTTTGAAGTAATCTTTGAATGCAAAGTTCAAAGCCTAACAAGGGGAAAAAAAATAACATTACCACAAGATTATTATTTTGTTTCGAAAGAGATAAAACAACAAGAGTGTGAAACTCAACCAACCTGAGTTGGGAAATAACGGATGACATTAGCGGTGTTTCCTCTCCATAGAGAAGCAATACCTTCATCCTTAACTGTCCGGCCGAAACAGTCACCAATACCCTTGTACGGTTCAGAAAGCCTACCAGCTTTGATCATCTCATCCTGGTTCTGAATCAAAAGCTTAACACGCTCAATAGGAGCAGCAGCAGTCTTCGAGACAGCAGCGGAAACACCACCCATGAGAAAGTCAATAGCAAAGTTAGTGAACCCTTTCTCTCCTGGGGCTTGAACAAACACGGGAGAAGCAGTCGTCGCCATCATTCGAGATGTGGTGTTCATAGGAAACTGAAATGCAGCATTGGAGTAGCTTCCATAACTTGCATATCTTTGGTAAGGCCTCTGGCCAGCAGCTTTCTGCGCAACAGTCGGGTGCTGAACTTGATCAACCATCTTGAAAATCTGCAAAAATTACAAAACCATTGATGAAAATTCGAACATGCCAATAATGCAGCAACCTATGTATCCAAGTTTATTGGAAACACAAGGGACATTACACAAGTCTGAATTGATCAACAGGAGTTTTTTTCTATACTAGTTGATTCGTAATTGTATGCTCTTGAAGGAATAAGTTCAAAGAAAAAACAAACTTCAAATCATACAGTTTACATTTGAGAGATGATCAAGCAAAGCAAAGAACTCGTGAACATTAAGAGCAAACCTCAAAACACAATTCCATTAAAGAAGTCGCAAAAACAACAGATCCAATACATATTGAACCAGATCCATACCATTTCTGTGATACTGAAGCAAGTAGATCAAAGAAAATGCACAAAAGACTAATCAGATCTAATCGAATATAAAACATGGAAGAAGATTCCGCCATAAGATAAGACAAGCAAATATCATCGTGTTCCTCAATAGAACAAACAGATCTAGAAGAAGAAACAGCTCATTTACCTTACAGATCTAAAAGAAAAAGAAAAGTCAGATCGAATGAAAATGATTTTGAAAGCGAGAGGATTTTAAAAGCGATACAGATCTGTGAGAGAGAGATAGAGAGAGAGAGACGAGTCATACCTAAGATAATTCCACGGCTGAGCAGAGACTCCTCCTCCGCCTTTATCTCTCGGAGGTTAGAGGCGAAGCAGAAAGAGAGAGTTTTTTTTTACTTTGTTCTCTGTGGCGAAGAGGAGAAAGAGCTCTTTGGAAAGCAGCGTTTTTGTCCTTTTATCGCCTCAGAGAAAATAGAGTCGTCAGTCGTCACTGGCTTGGAGGTTCGGTTATTCGGTATCATTTGGTTCGGTTTTTTCGATTTTTCTCATTTTTAAAATATTTTGATTCGGTTTGAATTTGGTTTCGTTTGTATTAGATAACCATTCGGATATTAGTGATATTGTGAATCCAAAAATATTGTTTTAAACGAAACAAGTGTTGAAAGGGACATGTGGCCAAGTGTCCATCTCATCAATTCAGGGTCGTAAGTTCGAATCTCCGGTCGCGCATATGTGCGCGTACGCCCCGTATACGGAGTTACGGACTACCAGATCAGTCTGTCGTGATCCGGACTCCTTTATAGTGAGTTAAAATTTCCATACTTGGGAATAGGGCTATCGGATCGCGCCGTTGTGGCCCGGATTGCCGACAAAAAAAAACTAAACAAGTGATATCAAATCAAATGTAGTCTTTGACTTGAACCACATCGTGAGAGAGAGAGAGTGAGAGGAGTGTGGCTAATGGCTATGGCTCCTCAAAAATCACGAGCCCTTATTCAAGAGGCACGGACAAAAAGAAACGTAACCAAAACTAAAGAAGCCCCAACGAAAGAAGCAATACACCGATCATTACTTGTCGACAACTTCAATCAAACTCGGCTCATAGTCGTTCGGGGCGACAAATCCATGGAGGTTCATCACTGTTGCGGCTACATTCGCAAGTCCAGGTGTATCCAAATCTTGTCTGAACTTAACTCCTGCTGACAAACCAGGACCTCCTATAGCAATTGGCACCTACACACGCGTCGAAACTTCACGTCAATACACATTTACAACTTGACAATGCTCTTCTTATTGATTCGTATAATCTTTTATGATACAACTTCAACATTCTGCGTCATAACGCAAATGGTTTCAGTATTGCTAGGACTTACTGGTTTCAAGGTGTGAGAAGTGAGAATCTGAAGGTTCCCTTCCTTATCAAGAAGGGGTTTGCCAGCTTTGTCCCTTTTAACCATGTCCTCGGCATTTCCGTGATCTGCAGTGATCACATATATTCCTCCAACCTTTTCTATGGCATCAAGGATTATCTGCAAACGTAGCACCAACACTTGTGAGTCATTTGCTACTATGACTGGTTTCTCACATTTAACGCGGAATTTTAATCGAGAACATACCCTCACAGCAACATCGGCAGCTTCACAGGCAACAACAGTTGCTTGAATATCGCCAGTATGACCCACCATGTCTCCATTTGGCAGGTTTACACGAACCTTAAAAACCATTCTCACCAAATCAGAAAACCGTTTTGTTTAAAAGGTTGATACAATATGATGAGATCATACAAAGTTTTACCTGGTCAAACTTGCCACTAAGGATAGCATCCCTTGCCTTCTCAGCAATTTCTAGTGCTTTCATTTTTGGCTGGACATTGAATGATATTCCACTATCGCTCGGAATCTCAACATACTGTTCTAGCTTTTCGTTGAAATATCCAGAGCGGTTTCCATTCCAGAAGAAGGTCACATGGCCAAACTTGACAGTCTCACTGTTTCAGTCATACGAATATTGCATCGGTTGATTATTCCAAGTAATATGCCTTCAAATGTATAATCTCATCAAGACAAAGACAACTATGACATTTCACCAGCTTTCATTTCACTAGACCTCTAACGAGCAAGTAGAGAAGACGTGGATGCCTATATCACAATATCTAATCCAAACCCAGCAAACAAATAAACCAAGAAAGTTCTTAAAGATTGTGTATTAAAAGCGAATAGATTTGCAACCGAAAAAACAGCAATAGAAAGATAATAGACCAATTCGAGACATTCTGAAAGTTAACCTGCAAGCAAAAGTGCGGATGCCATTGTGTGCAAGATATTCACCAGAAGTTCTATCAATCAATGGCGGAGAAACAAGATAACGGCTAGGAAGCTTAAGCTCTCCATCATATTGAAGCATTCCTGCATAACGTATCTTTGGGACTCGTACACGATCAAACTTATCGAAATCTTCATACTCAAGCGCCTTTGCATGCATAACCATTCGATCAGCACGGAAGTTGAAGGTAACAACAGCATCACCATCAACAATTGGACCGACAGCCTTTCCATTATCATCAACAATAACAAAGGGAGGCAAATACTGATCATTAGCACCAGGTTCTGCCCTCAGCATCTTGACCGCTTCAAGAGCGTTTTTGAACTTGTGAGGAGCTTCACCTAGAACTTGAGCATCCCACCCTCGTTTAACAACATTCCAATCATTCTGTAAGAGATCAAAACTCCATTAAAGCAAACATCATATATCGAAAGATCTCAAAAGTCCAAGACTCTATCTTGACGGTAATGAATCCATTACCTCATATCGGTCCATTGTAACATACATTCGACCTCCACCAGAAGCAACCTGAGCATCAACACCTTTAGAACGTAACTCAGCGAGGTCAGCTTCAAGAGTTTCCACAAAGCCAACACTAGAACCATCCAAAACATCACGACCATCAGTGAGAATATGAACTCTGATTCTCTTAGCACCACGTTCTGCGAAACCTTTTAACAACAACTACAAAGAAGATAAACAAACAAATTCAACATTTCATCAACACAAAAGAGATGAAGATTCGTAACAAAAAGAGAATTGGTTATTACCTGAACTTGATCTAATCGAGAGTGGACACCGCCATCGCTAAGAAGTCCAACGAGATGAACGGTGCCTTTCTCGAAAGATTCAGAAATGTATTTGAAACCTTCATCTTCATAGATTTTCCCAGAAGCAAGTGCAAGATCAACAAGCTTAGCACCTTGAGCATAGATTCTTCCAGCACCAAGAGCATTGTGACCAACTTCACTGTTTCCCATATCATCTTCACTTGGAAGACCAACGGCAGTTCCATGAGCTTTAATCAATCTCCATGTATCAGGAGCTCCCTGTGAAGAAGAATCATGAAAAACTCAAAATCAGAAACTGGCGATTTCATCGAAAGGGGGGAAGAAACGAAAACATACGTTCTTAAGAGAATCCATGGCAGGTGTTGGAGCTTTGTGGATGCAATTGTATTGATCAGGATCAGATTCACCCCAACCATCGAGAACAATCAATCCGATGGTTTTACCTTTCGGAAGCTTAGGATGATCCTCAAGTTTCCAGTTAACGTCGCCGGAGCTACTCATAGCTAAGATTCAGATCCACTCTCGACGGTGAGAAATCGAATGGTTAATAATCGGATCTGAAGAGTGAGAGAGAGAGAGAGCTTGAAGCTTACCAATGGAGAAGAAGCAGAGAGAGAAGCTTTCAAAGAGAGTCGTATGGAGATTCGCAGAGACGAAGAAGATGGTGATGTGGTGAATGTGAGCTCACACTGAGAAAAATATATAAAAAGCTTTTAAAAATAGAAAGTGAGTGATGAAGTGGTGAAATTGTAAATGGGCTTTACTTTAACCTCAAGTAAACTTTGCGAAGCCCAAATAACAAAGAATATTCTTTTTTCTTTAAGCCGTTTGTTTTGGTCCAGAAGCGCTAATCGAAGAGCTACTACTATTAACTGGAAAATCGCAGAATAAATGGGCATTTGTGAAAGGGAACTTACAAAAATACTCTTTTGTATTGTCTGTTTTTCAAAAATACCCCTACTTGAAAATTTTTTATTTTTACACCTCCCCTTTTTAATGAAAAAAACTATTATACCCCTACACTAAAAAAAACCCTAAACGTTAAACCCTAAACCCTAAACCATAATTCCTAAACTTTAAACCCTAATAGCTAAACCCTAAACCCTAATCACTAAACCTTAAACCCTAAACCCTAATATTTGAGAACCATTAAAAGACAAGTGTAAATGTAAAATTTCTTTTCTTTTTAGGTGTATTTCTGTAAATTGATCTTTGTGAAAACTAGTTTTTGGATTATATTGATATTTTTAATTCAAATCGATTTTATAAATACATAATAAATTTTATAACTATGATTTATATATAGCAACAAAAAAAACTATGATTTAAATATATATATATATATATAATTTGTTTTTAGACCAAAACTAATTAACTTATACAATTTGAAAGATTATAATAGATTTTTTACCCAATTTTATTGGTTGATTTTAGTTAAAATTATAATCCGATAAGTTAAATGGAGATAATGTTCGAAAAATCAGATTTAGATGAAAACTAATCGGACGACCATGAATTAGAAGATACACGGAGAATAATCGGTCTAAGCGGAGATTTTTAGAACATGTGTTTTAGATATTGTTCCAAAAATCCACGCCTAGGCCGATTATTCCTCCGCGTTAGACGGTGATTGTCCGATTAGTTTCTTCCGCGGTCCGATTTTTTCAACCATTACACTAATTAACTTACGGAATTGAATTTTTAACTAAAATTGACCCATAAAATTAAATAAAATATATTATAATCAATAAAATTATATAAATTAATTATTTTTACATTAAAAACAAGTCAAAAAATCTAAAAGAGAAAATTATAAATTTATTATATATTTATAAAAATTAAATTAAATTAAAAATATCAAGACAATCTAAAATCTAATTCTCGATTAATTTCAGTTTAATCTCCGCATAGACGTTATGTCTAGCGCTCGATTAGCCTGTAACGAATTCTATAAACTAAAAATAATTGACCTCGATCCGGTTTGGATATGATCGGATCGGTTGATCCGGAGTAAACCATTATTAGACGGACAACTGTTACGGCGAAATTGAATGACACAATGCATAAATCTCATTGGTGGAAAAAAAAAAGGAAAGTAAAAATATTAAATTATTATTTAGTAAACTATTAAATTTTTATTATTTTAGTTTAATGTGTAAAAAAAAAAAGAGAAAAATCAGATGAACAGGCTGTATAATTTTTTTTGTGAACACTCACGACAACACTCTTCTTCTTCTCCTTTTTGTCCTTTCGTCTCTCTCTCTCTCTCTCTCTCTCTCCTCTCTTCACCGGCGACCATTATTCCTCTCTCTCTCTCCTCCGTTTCCCCATTACTGCAAACCCTTCTCCTTCCTCGATTCGTTTCTTCAGATTGATTCGAACGTAACAGCGACTTTTTTTTCACTGAGTCACACGAGTTTGACTCGCCCTGGAGATTTTCTTACTCCAGAGGCAAAGAAGAAGAAGAAGAAGAGAATCAACAATGGGGTTACTCTGTTTTCTCCAGATGTTAATGTTTCTCTTACTCTGTTCTAATCTCTCTGCTCAATCTCCTTCTTCTTCTCTCAATACCCTTCTTCAAGATTACTCTTTTAGAGCTTTCCTTCATCGTCCTCGTACAGGCATTATCTACGAAGCCAATGTTCCTTCGAATCTAACCGGAATCAAACTCGCCGCCATGAGACTCAGAAGTGGAAGCTTTAAGAAACGAGGAGTAACTTCTTTTAAAGAGTTCTCAATCCCAAATGGCGTAATAGTGAAACCGTATGTTACAAGACTCGTTCTTGTTTATCAAAACTTAGCTAATTTCTCTTCTTTGTATTACTCTGTTTCTGGTTACGACTTTGTTGCTCCTGTTCTTGGTCTTTTAGCTTATGATGCTAAGAATCTCTCTGCTTTGAATCTCCCTGAGTTAGATTTAAAGGTATCTAATGAACCCATCAGGATCGTCTTCTCTGATATGGAACCAATCCCACAAGGGTCTATTGCGAAATGCGTTAGATTCGATACACAAAGTGAAGTGAGTTTCAGTGAATTGAGTGGAAACAACACATGTGAGACAAAGCAACAAGGACATTTCTCAATCGTTGTGAGATCTATAGCCTCTGCTCCGAGTCTATCTCCGAGTGAGGAAAGGCACAAGAAGAAGAGCTCTGATTCTAATTCAAAGATTTGGATCATTGTTGGATCAGTGGTTGGTGTATTGATACTATTGGGGCTATTGATGTTTTCGGTTTTTCGATGTCGAAGCTACAAGAACCAAGAGAGATTGAGAAAGATGGAGAGAGCTGGAGAGACAGGAGAAGCTTTGAGAATGACTCAAGTTGGAGAGACAAGAGCACCAACTGCTACTATGACTCGGACACAACCAATGCTTGAAACTGAATACACAACTTAGGATTAACTTTTGTCTATCTTCTGTTACTGTCTTTTTATTTCCTTCAATTCTTCAAAGTGTTTCTGATTAAATTTTTTTGTTTTAAAAGCAAAGTTGAAACTTTCATTCATCTTTGCTTCTCTACAAGTGATTTGGAAATAAGAATTATTGTTTTTTTTATTAAATTTTGATGGTGCACTCAAATTATAAACTTTGGTGTTGTCTCCATTGGAATCAAAAGATTTGGATTGTTACTTTCTGGAGTCCACTCACATTGCTTTCATCCAACTACTTTTCCCTGTAAAGTTTTGATCTTTTTTGCAATAAGTTTTAGCATTTTTGTGTTTGAGAAGCAGATAAGGTTAAGAAAGATCCATCCTTGACTTTGTTACTTTGAGCTTTATCATTTTTTGTAGCTATATATGCTTTATCTTTACCATGTCTCTCTTATTAGAAGATCAACCATGTAAGTTTGGGAATGATACTACGAAAGCCCATCCATATCTCTTTTTTCCGTTGACCACGAGGTTCCGAGCCCATAAGCCCCTAATCCCCGAGGACAGGATCAAATTAGGGAAGATACTCGCCTCTAGCGAGCCAATACTTCCCAAGGCAGTTCGAACTTGGGCTTCCTCTTTAAAGTTCCTCCATTCTACATTTTAGAAATCAAAGTTCTCCACTCTAGGTAGTCAATATTTTGCGCGCAGCTACAAGTTTCCGCTTAGAACAGATTTGGATAAAAGTGTCGGTTAATGTGAATCCCGAATACATAAATGGATTAAACCTTCTTTAGGCAAGAAGCTTTTTTTCACATCAAGAAAATTCAATGACAGCAATACTAATGGAGCTTTGGTTTATCTTCTTTGACCTCTGCAAATAATTGCCAAGGAAGCTAATGTTGTAAGAATGTTCTTAGTCTTTTGTATCTGTGAGTTTGAGATTAGATTCTAGAACTAAGAGATGCGCCCGCTTGAAAGGGATGTAGCAGAAGGACCTCATGTGAATATGTAAGCAGAGACAAAGGCTTTGACCATTCTCATTCATCAACCTCCATTACTAGCCACAAGTCATTCATCATCACAAGCTTTTATTGGACTCTCTAGAAATCTTCACAATCCCACATTTCTCTTATCTATCTACCAAACACACTAATGTAGAATATAGTAATCTACTCGTAACAAATCTCGTACCTGGCGATGGCGATGGCGAAGGCGATGGCGATGGCAATTCCTCAAAGGTTTCGCAACTCGAAAACCAAATGGGAATTGAAAGTTTTAGATCCTCTCCAGCTTCTTCTTCTTCTTCTTTCTCAAATACACTTTATTTGACACCATAAGTGTTCACCTTAAGCCCCTACATCACACGATTCACATCAATATGTTACTCATAGTTAACAGCAAGGAGATTCTCAATGCAAAGAAGAAAGAACATCACAGACCAGAACTTCACTTGATGAAGAAACAAGAACCGCTCCAAAAATAAAGTGATCGACAAAACCAATCGTAACCAAAGCGAGTTTTGTACGATTACGACGGAATCGATAACAATAAGTTTCCGATTGAAAGACGAAGACGATTTCTTCGTCGAAGCTCTGACGGAAAAAAGCGATGTCTCATCGGAACACTCAGGGAAGCATGATCTCAAATCGGACCGTCTCTCCATTGGGAAGAAACACATAGGCATGGAACACGACAGAGGCAGATCTGGTAAATCGCCGGCGAGCGAGATCTCGACGGACAAATTTTTTTTCGTTTCAAAAATTGGATGGGACACGTGTCGCACACGGGTCAACCCGAAACGGACACGGGTCAACGCAAAACGGGACCCGTTTGAACGGAAAACGGATCCCGTTATACCATGATAACCGACATAAAATCGACCTCGATTTGCGCGCTAACCGCGTCCAAACCGGGTCCAAACCGCGTATTTTAAACCGTATTTTTATACGGGCTTTTAAAAAAAGTATGGGCCAAACAAACATTTTGGACCGCTCAAATCAGCCCAAAAATCATACAAACCAAACCCTAATTTACCTCCGCGTCTCTCTCTTCCGCCGCCGGCAACGATCGATCTCAAACTTCATCATCATCATCAACTATGGATCTATCTCAGTAGATTAAAGCCGTAACACTAACCCATGGAGATCAATTAGGTCATTTCTTCAGATTGATTCGAACGTGACGGCGACTTTTTTTTCACTGAGTCACACGAGTTTGACTCGCCCTGGAGATTTTTTTTACACCGAAGAAGAAGAAGAAAATCAACAATGTCTTCTTTGACTTCTGTTGATGATCATTCAATTGAAGAGAAAGCCACCACAAAGTCAATTCTTGTTTATGTAAAGACCATTTTGAGATTAGATTCTAGAACTAAGAGATGAGACCACTTGAAAGGGATGTAGCAGAAGGAACCCATGTGAATCTATAAGCAGAGACAAAGGCTTTGACCATTCTCATTCATCAACCTCCATTATTAGCCATAGTCATTCATCAACACAAGCTTCATTGGACTCTCAAGTATCTTCACAATCCCATCTACCAAACACACTAATAGTATCCTACTGGTAACAAATCCGCACCTGACGATCGCAATTCCTCTATCTATCCGCACTATAAAGCTTTCCAAAGAGCAAACTTTCAAGATATTATTCACTCAAGTGTATCATGAAACTTAAATGCATGTAGAGTACATCACAAAACAGAGAAAAGTCATCAAGACTGTAAGTGAATTTCCGAAAGCAATTCAAAGATTTCGCAATTCAAAGTAAAATCAAATGGGAATTGAAAGTTTTACATCCTCTCCAGCTTCTTCTTCTCCGTTATTTGAAATACACTTTATTTGACAGCATAAATGTTCACCTTAAGCCCCTACATCAAACGATTCACATCAATATGCTACTCAAGAGTTAACATTACAAGCCGAAATGAGGAAAAAAGAAAACAGAAAGGAGATTTTCAATGGGAAGAAGAAAGAACATCACTGGCCTAGAGCTTCACATGACAAAGAAACAAGAACATTTCCGATAATAAAGTGATCGACAAAACCAATCGTAACAAGGGTATCAATCAATATGTTACTCAGAGTTAACATTGCAAGCCAAAATGAGGAAAAAAAGATAACAACAAGGAGAGTTTCAATGCAAAGAAGAATGAACATCACTGGAGCTTCACATGACAAAGAAATAAGAACATCTCAGTAAAACGATCGATAAAACCAACCGTAACAGGGATATCAATCAATATGTTACTCAGAGTTAACATTGCAAGTCAAAAGGAGGAGAAAAAGACAACAACAAGGAGATTTTCAATACAAAGAACAAAGAACATCACTGGCCTAAAGCTTCGCATGACAAAGAAACAAGAACATCTCGATAACATGATCGATAAAACCAAACATAACAAAGATATCAATTATCAACCATTCCTAGACAAGACAAGAAAAGAACAAAACAAAACAACATTCAGAAGCTACAAAATGGCACAGAAACTAAGCAAAAGAGTGCCTAAGATCTGATTCATTCCCCTTTACAGAAAGGACTTTTCAATTACAGAACCAAAACATGAGCCCTGAAGAAACTGATCATTGCTTAAGCTATAACTAATACACTAGCTACATCCACAAACGAATCAAATCGTAGAATCAAGTAAAGAGAAGAAGAAGAAACACAAACCCAAAAGCGAATCACGAGGAAGAAGAAGATGAAGCTTTCTCGACGACTTTCTTATCACGTCTTTCCATAGCAACATCCCATTCATCGTGCCCAATATGCTTCGGCTACTCAATCATCAAAAACATTCAAATCATCAAACTTTTTGTAGAATTTGGGGATTCAAAACGAATCAAATCGCACAAACCCTAGAAGATTAGAAAAATCTTACTCGGCCATGATAAGCTTTGTGGATGTAATACTGAGAATTCCCCATGATACAAAGCATTCCTCCGATGATTCCGAGAGGCAAAGCTGCTTCTAGCCACACCAATGACATCTTCTTCTTCTTCTTCTTCTTCTTCTTCTTCGTCTTTCTCTTTGTTTCCTTCGTTCGATCTCTGAGCTTAAACGTTAAAACGAAAATGATCTCGAGATTTGTCTGTAGAGATACGCGTATTAACCGGTACCTTAAACCGAATTAAACCAAAACTGTACCGCACTTGATAAATTATTAATACTTTTAGAAAACCAAACCGGAATATTGGCTATACTCAAAAATAGCCGAAAATACTCAAAAAAAATTAAAAAATATCTAAAAATAACAGAAATATTCAAATTATCAAATCTGAATGGATCCGAACTAAATCCTTCTTTTGTTTACCAAGCTTCAAGAATTATTTAAAACCTGTAAAAATTGATCAGAATCGAACCACAAATCGAATACTTGCACCTAGTTGCATAACCATTGTTGACGCTAGGCTTGAACATTTGTTCATCGGTTTTATTCGGTTCAGTTTTTTCAAATTTCAGTTTTTCGGTTTTGGAAAACTGAAATCATACAGATTTTTAAATATTTTGATTCGATTTGGTTTCAGTCGAGTTAAATATTTATTTGGGTACTTGGGTTGTAGATATTTTTGAGTATTTTTAGTTATTTTTTGATATTTTCGGTATTTTAGATATTTTTGTGTGTCCTTGAGTTCTCTTCGGTTGTTCGAAATATTTTGGTTTGATTCAATTCGATCCGATTTTTTGGTTTTTAAATTTGGAATCATTCCGGTATTTGCAAAAAAGAGTTTCGGTTTCGGTTTCGGTTAAGCTTTTTCGTTCTTTCGATTTGGTTTTTCGGTTCCGGTTGATATATCTACTCCTATGCAGTGAATAAAAAATGGGCTTTTGTGGGCTTTTTGGTTTAACAAATAATAAATCTTTCAAGCCCAATAAATATAAATCAAGCTTTCTTTTTCTTAAGAACAAAAACAAAACAATAATAAAAGGATACATATGGTCTGGGTGGAGACAACTCAAGAACCAAGTTTTGGTACATGTAAATTGCGTGAAGGAAGACAGTAAAGACGAAAACACACAGAAGAAGAATCCTTTCTTCTCCCATGTCTGGTCTCTATAATCCAAGTTTCTCTCCTTCTAGAGCTCCTTCTCCATTGATTCGAACCACTTCCGATGTCGACAGGTCTCTGTTTTGCTTCTTCTTCTTCTTCTTTGGTGAACTATGAAACTAAACTCGTCTTTGTTTTGGTCTTTTGTAGTCAATACTTATCTCAGTTGTTAGCAGAACATCAAAAGCTTGAACCTTTCATGCAAATTTTACCCATTTGTAGTCGACTCTTAAACCAAGGTCTCTCTCTTACTCTCTCTTCTCATTAGATCTACAGTTTCTTGTTGATTTTCAGTATCTATTAGGATCTTAATCAGTTTAAAGTTCCCAACTTTATAAACTTTTGTTAGTTTCAAGATCATCTAGTTGAAGAACCATGAGTGTTTATTAAACTTATTGTTACAGAGTTACATTCCATTTGGTGATATGATCCTGTCTATTGCCATTGGCTCTTAGCTTCTTACTCTGTTTTTGATTAGTATTATGACATTTTTTGTTTCTTTGTTTTGTTTGTTTTGTTGTGTAGAGATTTTTCGGGTTTCAGGAATGATGTCGAATCAAGGGTTTACTGATTTCGATAGGTTGCGGCATCGAAGTCCTAGTCCAATGGCTTCACCAAATCGTATGTCTAATGTTCCCGGTGTTGGATTAGGTGGTTGGAATGGTCTTCCACAGGAGGTATCTTTATCGGTGTTTTTGTTAATGCTCAAGATTCTTCCGAATTTCGTGTTTTGTTTAAGAGTTTTCTTTTATCGGGTTGTATAGAGAATAGGTGGTCCTCATGGAATGGCAATGGAGTGGCAAGGTGCACCTGCTAGTCCAAGTTCTTACACTGTGAAGCGTATCTTGCGTTTAGATCTTCCCGTTGATGCCTTCCCGAATGTAAGTTTCGCAGGTGTTGTTTTCTTTGAGACATTGAAAAATTCGGGTGAATAATCATTTCTACTTGCTTTTGGTTGTTAGTTTAATTTTGTTGGAAGGCTTTTGGGTCCTCGAGGGAACTCATTGAAGCGTGTGGAAGCAACGACGGGTTGTCGTGTGTATATAAGAGGGAAAGGATCAATTAAGGATCCTGACAAAGTAAGCGATGCCTACATTTTCGTTCGTTTCCAAATTTTGTTCATCTTATAAGTTGATTTGTTTTTCGGTAGGAAGAGAAACTTAAAGGGAAGCCTGGATATGAGCATCTCAATGAGCAGCTGCATATACTTATCGAGGCTGATTTTCCGGTTGAGATTGTCGATATTAAGCTTCGACAAGCACAAGAAATAATCGAGGAGTTGGTTAAGCCTGTGGTGTGTGCTTTTAACATACGCGTTCTCAAATTATCTTTGCTATGAAGTGGAGATAAACAACTTCATGTCTCCCACAATAACATGTTTTGTATTCATTTTTTGCAGGACGAGTCACAAGATTACATCAAGAGGCAACAATTGCGAGAGCTCGCTTTGCTGAATTCAAATATGAGAGAAAACAGTCCAGGTCCGAGCGGTAGTGTCTCTCCTTTCAATTCAAATGCAATGAAACGTCCGAAAACAGGACTCGAATAGAAGCTCGAGGTACGATAAAAGTATATGTACATGTGTATAACGGGTCTAATGGTATTGGTTGCTTCTGCTTACCCTCTGATCTTCACTGATTCTGAAACACAAAAGCACCCAAAAAAACCGAACAGTTTCTTATGTTTTCGTCCTAAAGCTGAGGATAACATTAGAAACAAAAGAAAGAATGTGAAAAAGTAGTTGTAGATGGTTTGATATACTCTGTTTAGCCATTAAGATTTTAGATTATTTGGATTTATTCATGTGTTGAAAGTTGTAGTTTATTACTGGTTTTTGTAATGGAGAAATCTAATTATGTATATGGTGAAGTTATGATTTGAGGAATAAAAAGTTTTAATGTTGTTATCTTTGCTATTTTGGAAGAGCAAAGTTTTGTCTTTTGGTAAGTAAACTGAGTAGAGAAAACAAGATCAGCATGTATGACTATGAATTATCTTGTAGTACAGTACAGTGCCGGTCCGACATTTTCAAATTTTTTGTAATATACGACGCGCAACTAAATGTTTGCGCCTTTATCATCCATGTAATGTTTGTTATAACGTTTTATATGCAAACTACAGTTGTCGTTTAAAATTGTGATGTCCTAAGTGGTCGTTGGAACGTTATGAACCGTGTTGGGACTCTTGTATACAAAGGGATTGTCTTTGCAACTGTTGGAATAGTTGCGGGTCTTGTGGGAACCGCAATCTCTAACGGGTTGATCATGTTGAGGAAGAAGATGGACCCGAGCTTCGAAACGCCAAACAAACCGCCACCCAACTCTGCTGAATTCGTTAACTTGGGCGACGCGTATGGGTGAGTGCCAATTGTGAGGTGCCAAACATTGAATGGGATCGAGTTCTTGTTCGCCAAGGCGTTGCCGTCTATGGTTTTCAAGACTATTGTGGTGGTTTTGAGATGTGTGAATAATGTTGCCCGAGGAATGTCTTTTGTTTTACTGGTTAGGATCACCGGATCACAGTCCGCGGAGGAGAAAACCGAAATTTCGACGAAAGAGAAGGATCTTTAAAATCTACATGGGAGTTCCTCAGTGTTACCTATTGTTCATAGGCTCTTGCATAGTTATATGGTAGTATGTTTAAGATTAAATAAAGCATAGCCTTGTTTAGGAAAAATTTTCAGTAGAGTACAAGAGAGACACTCTTTTGCATTCACCCTAAGATCTAAGAAGTTTGAATATAAACACACAAGTTGAGGAAAAATGAAGTATATATCTTACAACATAGAATAAGAGAGGAAGAGACTCTTACTTTTAATGAATGATCATCTAACAGCTTCCGGCGCAGAGTTGCAGTAAGGCGTGTGCAAGCAGACTAGTCTGGTGAAGGTAAGACAGACAACGGCGCACGATACTCCGAGCAACATCCCCACAGTGCCTTTCTTTCGCTCTAACCTCACAGCTCTCTTAATCACCTGCCAGAAGCTGGGAAGTAATCCACCGCACGCCACCATCATCACGTGGTCTAGTCCGCTGTAATCTATCCCGGCTAAGATGGATCCTATGGCTGATACAGGTCCCACAAACCCGATCAAAGCTGCTGCTGCAAGAGCTGCGCGCCAACTGTCTGTAGCACCAAAGACACAGCTTGCAACCGCTGTCCCTCTTGGGAGACCGTGTAAGGAAACAGGGAGTACCATGTGTCTGCCGAGTCCATAAGCCTTTGGAGCAGCGACTCCAAGAGCTAGCCCCTCGGCAAGTGCGTGGAACCCAACTGCGCCACAGGCTAGTAATGACTGGAGTGTTATCACGCTGGTTGGAAAATTAGCTACAGGGGTTATTAAACTGCCAGCCCGGGACTTCTTCCGACAAGTTACATTCAGGACAGTTGAGCCCATAAACTGGCTCAGACCGGCTCCAACTGCAAGTAGACTAACCAGAGGGATGAACCCCATTTTTGCGGATAGCAACAGTTGAAGTGGACGCCACAGACCGAGGACAAAGGCAATGCCTGAGGCTACTCCCATGAGTAGGGCGTGTTGGAGACGGAAGGTGGTTGCCGATGCAACCAGGAATAAGCCCCCGAGCAATGGACCCAGACCAAAGAGAAGTGAAACAAAGAAGCCAGAAGCATCCTCTGAGCTGCAGATTGGAAAGAATGAAACTTTAGTTGAATTTAAGAAACAATCAACTCGAACAGTTTGTAGCTTTAACTAGAACTCTGTTGTTATACTTATAATCATGCGTGAAACTCTCGAAAAGAGTGCTCATAGCTTCCATGGATGCTACTGATATAGTAGCTGCAGATGCCACTTGCGATGGAGATGCTTCCTGTTATTGTTACAAAAAAGTCAAAAATAAAGTCAGTATACTTGGCGATATCCGCATCTTCCTCGGATACAAACATCGACACTGATGATAAATCGCCACATGCAATTCACCTTGAATGCATCAGGAAGAACTTCAGCAATAACCATCCAGATCATACATCCAGCAGCAAATCCAGTGCAAAACGGCAAAAACTTGCTAAACGCATCAGCACATAGAAAAGCTGGCACTGCGACAAGAGGCTAGTGTAGAGAACTCAGAGAAAAAAAGAATCAGTAACCTATGGATCAAACAAATACACCAAATCACATAACGTCATCATATGGTTACCTGAGGTAAAGATGTTATTATACTCCAGAGCATTGCGTTTTGTGGAGAGACACCCCTTGATGCCAGCACCATGCTAACAGCTAACCCCTCCGGAATGTTATGAACGGCTATAGCCAAAGTGACCAAAAGCCCTTGACTAAAACCCTTTGAACCTGCGAAGGATACACCAACCCCTGATCCCTCCCCGAAAGAATGAAGTGTCATAATTCCTATGACAAGAACAACTTTGGCCGCATCTGCACCTTTAATATCCAGCATGCTAACCTCACCGTATTGTTCAAGAAACTGTCCAAAACACAGAGATTCGTTGACAAAGTGAGATTACGATCTTATGCAACTTGGCAGGTAGCTAATGTAAAAGGATAATAGACAAAGACGACATTTTCTCGGCACGCTGAGTCTAATGATGAGAGGAAATTACAGAAAAATAAGTCTATGTCAACTTTTCCGTCAAAAAACAATGATGCGAATCGGTAACAAGATGACTGACAGCCGTACAATCAGTTTTGAGGTTACCTGCTTGCAGAGCCAAATGAACAAACCACCGGCTAGAATCCCAGTAACAACCCAGTTTCCAGATCCATGCTCCTGTCCTTCCTTAACAAGATCAAAGCTAGCGGCCAACATCACACCTGCCGCCATGCCATTGCATATTCCAGCCCATTGAGGATCAAGCTCAACAAAGAAGAAAGGCACTGCACCTAACCCAGTAGCAGCAGCCATTGCCAAGGTGAACAACGCAACAGTTGATACCGAAACTTTGCTATGACCGCCTCCTCTCCTCTCACCTATCCCCATATCATGTAAGGTTTTCTCTACACCACTTCCGTCTATAACATTTCGTCCCATGTTTCCATGTGGAGCAGTTCTGACTTTAAGCGAGCTCTCCGTCTGAGAATCCGCGCCAGTGTTCCCAATGAAAACAACCGCGAATAAGAATAGAAGTAGCCGAAGCCGTTTCACACCTGAATGCATCATTCTGGAATGCTGAAAAAATCGGTTTTTCTCCTCACAAGAGATTATAGAAAACCCCTCACTCAATTTTAAGGAAACCAAATAAACTCTCAACGCTTTGTAGAATCAAAGCTGCATCAAGAGGAGATGACTATTTCCTGTATAACAGATCAAATCCAAAGACAACAATTTAATAGAGATCAAAATTATCAATGAAACAACATGCAGAGTAAACATCATCCAAACAAACAAACCTTTTTAAGAAAACCCAGAACTACAAAAGCAACAATTTTTTCGCAAAATCATCCATAGTTCATACAGAATCTTTCATCCATCTTCCTTTCAATGCACAGAAACGATCAAAATCTTCGATTTTTCAGCAATTCTCGAAACCCGCTTACCAAAATTTCCGAAATTCAAACGATTCGATCTAAGATTCAGTCTATGATTCGATCCATAAACCCAGATCAAATGCGAGTGCATAAACGTAATCGCAGAAACTTACCAGCAAGGGGAAAATCGAAGCAGGAGAAAATGTTGGATCCGTTGTACATGAGCAAAACTTTGTTCGATGATGAAGAAAGAAGAATTTGGAGAAAAAAAGAAACGATCTTTTCTCGCTTAGAAGACTTTGGGATATATCATTTTCAAGGAAGGCAGAGAGAGATTCTGTAAAAGAAAATAAATCCCTCAAAATTTATATATTTTTTATTATAATAAATAAATACTATAAAAACTCTTTACAAAATATATCTTACTAAGTCCCTGAAGTTTAACAAATCTCCTAAAAGAGTCGATAACTCTGTAAAATTTGAAATCAACGTCCATTTAGAACCGGTTATGTGTTAGCCGAACGGTGAAGGTGAACTTAACGTCTAGTTAAAAAATCAGAGATTAAACGAGATTAATCGGATTAGTGTTTTAGATTATTTTGATATTTTTAATTTAATTTAGATTTTTAGAATTATATAATAAGCTTATAATTTTGATTTTCAAAATTTTTGACTTGTTTTAATCAAAAAATAACTAATTTATATAATTTGAGTGATTATAATATATTTTTATTTGATTTTATGGATCAATTTTAGTTAAAAATCCAATTCCGTAAATTAATTAGTTTAAATTAATTTTTAAAACAGATATATTCTATAATGCTTTTTCTAAACATCATATATTCTAAATGCTTAGATATTTAATTTTTTTAAAATTTTGTTAAATAGTTTATCGTGAGTTCACGATGTATTTTTATATATTTTCTTTCACCGTCAAATATATAATTTCCAAGAACACAGAATTGTTTTTACCAGATGCTTTTAATAATCCGGCACATTGTTTCGCATCAAGAGAGTCACCAAACAATAGTATTTTTAGAAAAAAATATAATGGATGATTAAAAAACACCAACTAATTAAAGGATAACTATAATCAATAATTCATTCTTCACCTTTATTTAAATCTTACAACCGTTTTAAAAAGGTTTTTAATGATTTTTCTTTTTTTTTTGCTCTGATTTACAATTTTTTTTAACAAATTAGGTTTTTTTTGTACAATTCTATTCTTATTATATTATTAGTTTTTAATAAAAAGTTAATTAATGATCACCTCATGGATTTTTGCATATTGATCCCTAATTAAATTTCATATCCTGCAATTACTTCACTTTTTGTTTATTCTTATTGTTTTTTTTACAAATGGATAGTTTTCTGTAAAATCCTCCAACATTATATTTTTTTAAAACTCACATAATTCAGTAATACATCTTTTAGAATATTGAGCTAATTATCTTTATTTTTATTCAAGTTGTATTATATTCACCATTGTCATTGCCTATGCATAAGAGTTAGTAAGTTGTGTACCATTATACATCCTTATTTATAATGAATTCTTTTTTTTTGTATGAAAAATGAAAAAATTGTATATTCAGATATTTTTTGAAAGTTTGGTATGATATTCAGATAATGCAGCAAAACAGAAATGACTAAAGTCTAAACGTCAACTCCATTTTTTTTCATCATCTATTTTCTCTTTTCTGGGTTTTCTTCAGTTATTTTCCATTTACTTTCGACATAATCCGTTATCATTGAACTCGACAATAAGTCAAATAGATCTTCTAATAGTATACTAGATTTTGATCCGTGCCAAGCGTGGAATTATAGTATATAATAATTGGTTTCTAAATAATGAAAGTGTATATGCACCCTTTATCTAAATATCATACCAAACTTTCAAAAAATAACTTTTGTTTACGTGTGATATGCACCCTTTTAAAATTATGTTTTAAAAAATATTCCTCTAAATCTTTATATATATAACAAATTTTATTCATATTTTACATAATATAGTTAGTTTTCAATGCAAAGATATTGGTTGATTTATTGTATTCTTTTCATGATGATTGAAAAAATCTTATAGAAAATCTTTTATAGGCGGGTTAAACTCTAGCATCAATATTAAGAAATTTAAATTATGAAAATTTTAAATATAGAAAAATATTCTCTATTTATAAAAAATATTCATATTAACTCGATGTTCAAAATAAAATTGATGTATTCTGCAATAAAAAAATCTGACGACGTTAATATAAATAAATTGATTTTATAATCGTATCATTGTTTAGCACATGATATAAATATATGGTGCATATCACATGTAAACAAAGGTTGTTGTGCTTTTTTTTGGTCGAAATGGGTTGTTGTGCTTATGTTTTAATATAAGAATAGGAAACTAGAGTTTGATCCGCGTTGCACGAGACTGGTATAATCTAATACAAAAAGTGATATAAAGATGATATGTGTTTTTTTAATAAATAAATTATAGTAAAGAAAAAAATACTTTCATTAACTATCGAAACATATTAACGATATTGGTTATCGATGTCAAAATAAAAATTAGTTTCTCTTACCATATACTTATGTCATGAGGTAAACAATGATACAAATATAAAGTCAATTCATATGTATTATCGTTGTAGGATTTCTTATTATAGTACTCATATAAAGAATTTCATAAATACATAATGATTTTTTATTGTAAAAGTTCTCATAATTTTTATTCGCTTGTAGTTATATTATAATTTTATGTGAGTGATATGCAATATTTTTAAAATCAGACCGAATTCGATCGTAAACCGAAAATATAGTCGGAATGGGTCAATAATAAATCCAAAGAAAATTAAACCGATTAAAAGACCATATTAATCCGGTAAAGAACCGAAAAACCGACGAACCGTTGAACTGAATTCAAATAGAGTTCAACCTTAAAATGAAATTTAATTTGTTTTATTTATTATAGTTGTTAGGAAAATTACAATTTTAATTTTTAAAATATGATAATTTTAAGTGTTTTGTTTATTATTTAAGATAATACTCCCTCAGTTCCATTTTATAAGTCGTTTTAGACTATTATTTGTGTTCCATTTTATAAGTCTTTTTGAAATATCAATGTAAATCTTTGATTTATTTAATCCAATTATAACTGGAAAAAAATATTTATTGGTTGAATTGTGTTTGTTTAGATATAAATAATATTTTTAATATAAAAAACAAGATTCTTAAATTTCCTTTTTTATCTCAAAATACTTATATAATGGAATAGAGAGAGTATATTTATTCTCAATTCTAATATTATTTTAAAATAATATATTTACTTTTAATTATAATTTTATTTGTAAAAATATCATTAAATACAGTTGAACCCGGACGGACCACATGGAGCCACGACCCAAGAAATTATCCAATTCAGTTTTTAAAAATATTAAATATTTTATATATTCAATCATTTCAAAACTCTCATTTTTTAGTTGTTAATTAGTGAACCTAATTTTAAATATTTTTTTTAGAAAGTTTAAAATTGAAAAGATAATTGTTCACTCGTTAAATAAATTAATTAGTTAAATTAATGGAATGACAAATCAAGTTATTACATGACATATTAGAATGCATAATTTATATTAATATAAGAGTCCAAAATTAATAATATCAAACGATAGATAATGTTATGTATTTATAAAAATATTCATATTAATTCGATGTTCAAAATAAAAATAATGTATTCCATAATAAAAAAAGTCTGACAATGTTAATATAAATGAATTGATTTTATAATCGTATCATTATTTACCAAATGATATAAATATATGGTAAGAGAAACTCATTTTTATTTCGAAACTGAGTCGACAATAAATATCGTTAATACGTTAAATAATAAAAATATTTGTTCATATCATCTACTCTTAAATGCTAGTCTGATGGTGTTGGTTTGCTGAGTCGGGCTTGCGGTTTGTGTGTGCAATAATTCACCCTCTCGCTGAGTGATCCCATGTCACTCACTCCTCGTTTTCTTTTTTTTGTTTCAGGTGAAACTGACGAATAGTCAGATGAGTTGGACGGTTCTGATGTTATTTTGGGATCAACAATTTATTTGATCTTAGCTTTTAAGACATTTTATTTATTATTTTGTTAGACTTGGTTTTATTGCGGATGTTGGTTTTATTTGAAGATTTTCAATGTTATACGATATTACAAGTTGATCCTTTATTATCGAAGTTATGTAATTATCAAGTTAGGGTTAGGGTTAGGGTTAGTAGCACGTTGTTATCGGAAAAAGTTGAGACATGTGTTACAACTATTGTAGTCATTTAAGGTGTCACTAATTTATAATTATAATATTGTCGTAACGATGTCTCCAATATACGATTATTACGTTTTATCACAAAAGAGTTGCTAAGTTTATATCATCACTATTTTGTCTATAATATAGACCATCATTTTGTGTATAAATGTAGCCGCCTATATATATGTGATTATCTTACGGCATCATAAATCAGCCGCATGTCAACATTTATTTTATGAATAATTAATTTTGTGATGCAATATGTGACTGCTAAGTTTGGACGTTCGGTTATCTCTAAGTTTGGACGTTCGGTTACCTGTTCGGTTCTTTCGGTTTTCGATTCTTTCGGTTCCTTAAAAATTGGAACCATTCGGTTTTTAAAGTATTTCGGTTCAGCTCCGGTTCGGTTCGGGTTCAATTCCGTTTGAATTAAATAACCATTCGGGTATTAATGTTCGGATATTTTCGGGCATTTTAAGATATTTTCGTGTATTTTTGGATATTTTTGGATATATTTTCGGGTATTTCGGATATTTTCGGGTATTTTTAGATATTTTCTGTTATTTCGGTTACCCGTTCGGTTCATGTTCGGTTCCAGTTCAGTTCCGATTTTTTCGGTTCTCAAAAATTGAAACCATTCGGTTATTTTTCAACTACGGTTCGATTCCGGTTCGGTTATTTTCGGTTCTTTCAATTCCGTTCTTCGATTCCGGTTATTTTGTCTAGACCTAGTGACTGCACATGGAACTCTCTAAATAGATTTAAATAACGAATTTGTGACTATTTTGTAACACATATGTTGGTCTCAAACGATATATTTTCTTGTAGTGAAAGAAAACAAACACACTTGAAGACCAGCATGAGAATACTCGTAGATTATAGGCATATATTAATACACAAACTGGGGAAGACTACATAATCATCAGTTCCTTTGACCACCATTTAGGTTTACCTCGATTTACCAAATAGGTGTGCCATGTTCGGTTCACTATCTCGCATCTGCCATATAGGTAAGACTTTTGAGTCATCTTTTGAGTTCACCTAGCTTACACCAAGATTATCGCAAAGTCGTATCTTGGAACTCTATTTTTAGAACCGAATCTTGCACTTCTGTTTTTCTTTGTCAAATAAAAAATAATAAAATAATAATTATAGCAATTATAATAATAATATTTTTATTTTTTAAGAACTCAAGCGGATTTCTATCCACTAATCATGCACTTATATCTGCCAATCCTTGATAGTCCTCTAGTCAGCTATTTTGATTAGGCTTGCTTGGATCAACGACTTCAGTTAGTCATAAATTTTAAAAACCAACACTTACCTAAATCCAATATTCTATTTTTTCGTAAAATAATCATAAGTAAATGTAGTTATTGAGAGTTGAAATACAATTCATTTTCCTATCATAAAAATATTTTAGCATAAAATTTTCATTATAAACTAAAAAAGTGTAGGACATCATTTCTAGTTACATTTGTCACAATAACATTCATAATGAATACATTTCTGAATTTTGCAAGTTGGGAAACAACTTTCTGGACAATCGTCATCTGTTTCACAACCCCAAAGAATTGGAGTTGGATGATTTTGCGGACTCAATGCACATTCTCCTCCTGCGCAATCGACTTCTTGTGGACTTTGTATCTCCCTTGCATTTGATATCGACACACCTAGATGATTCATTCAATCATATAACAATTAAGTAGTTAGTAGGTCCGACCGTGAGCATAAGCCAGCTAAACCACCGATTAGGGCCACCAAAAAGTTTTCATATGATAATAGCTATATATATCGGGTCACCAAACATCTTATACTAACGAAATGTTATTAAAAAATATTTCATATATCTTTAAATGCATATAAAAATTAATAGTTTTTAAAATTTTAAATAATATATTTATAAAATAACTACTAATATATTTTTTTCGATTAGAACCACCACTTTAGTAAGACCGACTCTAGTAGTTAGTTAAAATTTCAAAAAAAAATGGTGCGAGTGATATAGAGAGAAAGGATCTAACATGAGAAAAGTAGTATGAGGAGAACAATGAGCAATGTTGCCTTTAATGCTGCCATGTTATAATGTTTATCACTGTGGAACAAAAATGTTTGGAGATTTTGTGTAGTCTTTGTGTCTACTTTATATAAGGTGTAAAAGATGATATATATAGTTTATCAATAAACAATGTAATTTGAACTATTTTTCTGAAGTCAATCCGGTGATAACTCATAATAAAAGAGGAGATATTGAGTCAATAGTCAATAACGAAACAATTAAATTATTATAGAATTATATCATCATTTTCCTCTTATATCTTATTATTTATTTTTATCTCTCACGCACCAAAATCGTTAATTTACAATATAATTTATACTATTATTAAATAAAAAAGTCAAAAACTCACATATCGTTCATACAAAGAGCGTTGTTGACGTGGCGTTGTAATAATTTTTTTCGATTGAGGAAAAAAAAGTCAAAAAATTGTTTTCAATGATTACGCGGCTACATCTCGGTCGTTTCGTGTTTTAGTTTCTTACATGGCATCCTAGGATTCGTTTGTTACTTTCCTCCAACCAATTTTAGACGATTTTAACCCTACTCGAAATTTTGTGTTTATCTCTTAAAATAATTCGAAAATTTTCGGCAAATGAAAAATGAGAAACGTCTAATATATCTCCGTACACAATCTTCACTGTCTTTATCTTTTACTTAGTGTTTATCTCTTGATATTAATTATTTTTTATTTATCGAGAAAAAGTTAAACCCTAAATCGTTAATCTACTCATATAAATAGATGGTTTCTTTTGCTTTTTATTTGTCGAAATCTCTACGTGTTTCGAACGGCTTCTACATAGGTTCATATGTTTTCGTAAAATAATCTATGTTCTAAAAATCTCTGCCTGGACCGATTACTCTCCCACGTATACGCTAGGCGGTGGTCGTCCGATTAGTTTCCTCTGTAGTCCGATTTTTTCAAGCTTTACAATAATCAACTTATCGAATTGATCTTTTTACTAAAATTAACCCATAAAATCAAATAAAAATATTTTACAATCACTAAAATTATATAAATTGGTAATTTTTAAACTAAAAACAAGTCCAAAAATCTAAAAGTCAGAATTATAACCTTATTATATATTTATAAAATTTAAATTAAAATAAAAATATCAAAATAATTCAAAAACTAGTCTCCGATTAATCTCCGTTTAATCTCCGATTTTCTAGCTAAGCGCTAGGCTCAGCTTCGCCGCTCGACTAGCGCCTAGCGAGTTGTAGAATATTGAAAATAATCATAAGTAAATTAATGTAGCTATTGAAAGTTGAAATACAATTCATTTTTCCCATCATAAAAATATTTTAGCGTAACATTATTTCTAGTTACATTCATCACAATCACATTCATGATTAACACATTTCTGAATTTTGCAAGATGGGAAACAACTTTTTGGGCAATCTTCATCGGTATCACAACCCCAAAGAAGTGCTGGAGTCATTGGACATGCATCTCCTACACAACCAACTTCTTGTGGATGTTGTATCTCCCTTGCATTTGATATTGACACACCTAAATGATTCATTCATCAATCATATAATAAATAAGTAGTTAGTTAAAATTTCAAAAAAAAATTGGTGTGAGTGATGTGAAGGGAAAGGGTCTAACATGAGAAAAATAGTATGAGGAAAACAATAAGCAATGTTGCCTTTAATGTTGCCATGTTATAATGTTTATCACTGTGGAACAAAAATGTTTAAAGATTATGTGTAGTCTTTGTGTCTACTTTATGTAAGGTGTAAAAGATGATATATATAGTTTATCAATATACAATGTAATTTGAACTATTTTTCTGAAGTCAATATGGTGATAACTCATAATAAAAGAGGAAATATTGAGTCAATAGTCAATAACGAAACAATTAAATTATTATAGAAATATATCATCATTTTCCTCTTCTATCTTATTATTTATTTTCTCACCAAAAGAAAAAAAAAATCGTATTATTTATTTTTATCTCTCACACACCAAAATGGTTAATTTATATTATAATTTATATTATTATTTTAAATTAAAAAAAAAAGTCAAAAGCTAACATATCGCTCATACAAAGAGCGTTGTTCACGTGGCGTCGTCATAATTTTTCTCGATTGAGGAAAAAATGTCGGAAAATCGTTTTAATGATTACGTGACTACATCTCGGTCGTTTCGTGTTTTAATTTCTTGCATGGCGTCGTAGGATTCTTTTGTTAGCTTTCTCCAACCGATTTTGGACGATTTTAACCCTACTCGAAATTATGTATTTTTCTCTTAAAATAATTCGAGAATTTTCGGCAAATGAAAAGCAATCAACGTCTAATATATCTTCTTTATCTTTTACTTAGTGTTTATCTCTTGAAATTAATTGTTTTTATTTATCGAGAAAAAGTTAAACCCTCAATTGTTAATCTACTCATACAAATAGATGTTCTCTTTTGAAGAAGGTGGTCCGATGCTCGGACTAAAAGACAAGAGAGATTGTTCGATTTTAGAGATTGAGTGGGAGAGAAGAGAAGAGATTTGTGGTATGGAAATAGAAATAAAGAGTGGCCTAGAGTCGGAATTCCCGTTCTTATTGAAGTAGCCCGATTGTGATCGGGGTGAGAGACATTTCAATTATAGTTTCTTTTACAATGTGTTTGAGAGGGTTTTAGAGTTTTTGTTCTATGAATTTTGTGGAGATCATTCATCTTGGCCTTTCCTTTGCCAAGGTTCTTCTTTTATAGAGGATTTTTCCCTCCAATTTCCTTTGAATCTTAAGAGAAACCCGTGACTTCGGGCTGGCAGCCCGCCGCCAGGGGCATGCTGCCTCGTAACTTGCTATTTCCCGAAATAGGTACTTCGAGCTGCAGGGTGCATTTATTATATCGTTAGGCTGCTTCACGCTTTCCTTCTTTAGTAGAACGTCAGTCTGCCTTGTAACTTGTTCTCGATGTCAGGTTGGTAGGCTGTAGGTAGTTGACATGTCTTGTCTGTGTCAGTCCTGGTCAACGCCGTCTGGTTTCAGTCTAGCTAAAAGGCTAGTCTGACACACGGCCGCCTAGTCAGCCCGATGCATCTTGTCTGTAGCGGCTGTCGTTTTGCTCGGGCTACTCCGACTGCTTCGACTCCGTTTGTAGTAACTTCGGGCTTCTTCCTCGGGCTGTAGCCCGATATTTCGGTGGGCCTTTCCGAGCTTCCAAATGGGTCACTTATTTTGGGCAATTCTTTGGAAATGGGCATGGCATTGAGGGGATGCCAAGTCCACCTCTAACATCTTTTGCTTTTTCTTTGTCAAAATCTCTACGTGTTTCGAACGACTTCTACAAATGTTCATATGTTTTTGTTGAGATCATCGATGACTCTCTTTTTATAAGATCCTAATTGATGATCTCCTCATATAAACGATCAATTTTTTCGTGTTTTTTTACTACTCATATAAACGATCCCAACATGGCACCAACACCTCCACGAAATCATATATGAGTTTTATTTTTGTTAACCTTTTTATCATTATCATTATGCTTTTGTTTTGCATCCAAAGGTTGTTTTGCTTATGTCGCCAATATGTGTCTTTAAGCAATGAGAAACAAATCTTACCGTAGGGTTTTGTGTTTTCATACGCTAAATTATACTTTATTCTTCGTGTCATTGTGCAAGTCACTTGCCTTTGGTGACTTGTAAGTATCGTCAAAAATCTCTAATTGGGTTTCATCACAATTCCTAAAAAAAAAATCAATAACTTTCGTTTTCTTCTTACGTGATTACATTAACCTCGAGAAGACAACCTATTCAGAGGATCATAAATTTCGGCAACGTAAAATTATTTATGATAAAGACGTGCTCGAAGTAGAGTAAAGGTAGGAGTAGAAGAGAAGATCTCTCTAGAATAATATGTTGACTTATCCATCTCTTCAAATTCCTCTGGCTTCACCATCTCATACCACAATCATGTTTTTATTCAAAATCGATTTTCCTTACAAATTCGACATTTTTATGATTCTGTAGTTTTCCCTAACCTCGCATGTGAACTTGTTTTTTCTTTGTAGATCATTCCTATGCACGATTTCCGAAAGCTTCACAAAACGATAAAGGTAAAGCAAACACATCGATCATCTTCTTAAATCCATTGTTGCATCAGTCCTGTCTCGGGCCTTGACAGTTCCAGCTTACTATTCTCATACTTGCTTCGGTCGTTCCTCTCTCGGAACTGCCTCTATACGCCGTGCGATTTTAGATGGTGTATTAGCCTCATCCGCAGCTTTTCGTTTACCAGACACTGTTAATTGATCATCACTTCCCACTTTTTTCAGCTCCCCCTGCAAAACTCTTGGTTTCCCAGCCTTGCGCTTGCTTTTTGAAGGGTGTCGACGAGGATTTTTCACCTTAAAAGAGAGCCCAAATGAGCTCGCTTCAAAGAGACTAACTCGTGAAACTGTAGGCTCAGCTTCGGATAAGTATCCATTCGACGAAGAGTGGATGTCTTTGGCCAAAACCTTTGGCAAGCTTTTAGCTACCGATGAAAGAAAGCCACTTTAAACGCAGAGGACATAAGTTTCTCATATTGAACCCTAGATTGTATCTCAGTTCCAGCTGCCTCAAAGTTAAAGACAATGCCTTTGTCTTCTGAGCTAAAGGACACTTCTCTGCCTCAACAACCAATGTTTGTATACAAAGGACACGAGTCTTCCTCTCTGCTTCATCATCTACCAAAATATATTGCCTCATCTCATGTAAGACTTCTGGAGCTATACGTGGTCTACATGTAGCAGAATCAACACCTACTTGCTTCTCTGTTAAAACCCCTCGTAAGGGGTCACCTTCAGGCAAAGCAACAACAGTCTTAGCAGGACCACTGTCTTTACATCTCCGCAACCGTAGTATTTGGCCGAATTTTGAGATTCACTGGACAGTTTGCTTTATCATGACTTAGTCGCTGACAAGTATAGCAACGTTTTTGAATCCTCTCGTAATCAAAGAGAAGCTTGACAGACTCACCAGTCGGCAAACCAATTGTCTTGAATCTGCGAACCGATTTCGTAATATCAAAGAGGACCTTTACTCGTACATAGTCTTTGATTCTCGAGCGAGATTCGTCAAAAGCTCCCTCCTCTACTCTACCAGCAAATTCACCAAGTACCATAATGGATTCACATGTATTATGATTCACAAGAATGTTCCTGATTTGAACCCACACGGGCAAGACTTGGAGATAATCTTCTGGCGGATTTTCGCACCAACGATCCATGACAACCAACCAATCGTTGAAAGTCCACGCTCCTTTTTTGAGGATCTCCTCCATATCCTCTTTGTATTTGAAAATAAACGTGAATTTGTCCTCGCTCAACGCTATGTCGCGAACTCGGCCATACACCTTAAACTTCCTTGGGCTTCTCGTTGATCATATCCTCCATTGGCTGAAACAGAGGATTTAACGTTCGACTGTGATTACTCAACACATTAGTCTCCTTGGAACAGAACTCAAGACGATCTTGAAGAATGAAATGTTCGTCATCTTCTTCCACAATCGACATTCCTTGCAAGGCTTTCTCAATCTCAGGCTTCATATCAAGTCTTAGATAAACCAACAAAGAATTGTGAGAAAACCTCTCTGATGAAACCCAAAAACTTTAAAGATCTTCAAAAATGATGATTATAACTGCCAATGTTCCACCACTAAAAACAAGAAGTTATAAAAACTAGTGAATTAAACCAATCAAACCACAGAGAGGAGCAAGTGGGCCAATGGTTGCACCACCTCTGCATCCATCTCACGGAACCAGAGTTCGAACCCTGCACCTGCCTCTAGTGAGAGAAAATATTTGGCACTAGGCTACGATGACAAAAAAAAAACCAATCAAACCACGATCTTTCTAACAAAATCACAGGAAAAAATTTAAAAATTGTGTTTTTTTGTCAACAAAAAACTCTTTCACCAAGAGACTAAAACTCTAAACGGAAAAGAGGGTTCTGAGCCCACCAAAAAAAAAATTATTGTAATCCTCTTCAAAAGTGAACATTTTTTTAAGTGAGCATACTCTTTTAGTCTTTTAAGTATATATATTTTAAATATGTGGTGCATGAGGCTATACATCATCTTTGGCTAAGGAACATGTATATAGATGAAAAGCACGATATAAGCTACAATAACAACCTACCAAACACAAGAACATATAGTGTTGTGTCAACTAATTGAGAACCGAAGACATCACTCCTAAAGTAGATAGTTTAATTTTGTACTTTTGCTGTTTGTTTGCTCGTCTTTGGTGGATTTTTTCTGATATTATAACGATTTCATTTGCCAATAATATCAAAAGTAGTAGGGTATGATAAGTATCACTTAGAACAAGTTTGTGTAACATTCCACTAAAATTATTATGAGTTTTTGTAGGAGGTATAATGTTCTCTCGTTTATGGCTTTTTTCATCTAATAGTTAGTGATGTTATTAATCAATCAAAAGAAACATACAAATATCGATAAACACCAAAAACTAAGTTCGCAAATCTGAACTAACAGTTCCGCAAATCTAAACTAACGGTAGCTCAAGATTTCATAAAACAAAATCCGCAAACTTCGACTAAAGGTAGCTCGAGATTTCATTAAGCAAAACCCGCAAATCTCGAATAAAAATAGCTCGAGATTTCAGGCCGAATGCACTAGAAGCATGAAGTTATACAAACAAAATAAACAATAGAAATGCACTAATTTGAAATTGTTTCATCATTTGTCCCCTGTTGATATAAGTAAATTTTATAAGATAAATCACCATGCGTTTTCAAATATGGCAGGATGGGACATCGTCACAAAAGCCGGTTGCTGTTGAATCGAGCACATGTCCACCAAATACCGAAGAAAAGGGCACATCCACCTATTCATATCTCGACCGAATCATGTATTTGATTACAGTAGAAAAAGCTAAAAGCCACTTAATCAATTCGTTAACCAATAAACAAATCGGAAGATGAAAAACGCGATCCGATTAAATCTCCAAAAAAAACCGTCGTTGTAGAGATAAAGTAGCAAACTTCAAATTCCAAACCAAAACCAATGCATTTTGGTGCAATATAGTGTGTACATTCCCAAGATAATAATGGAGTCTTTTATGGAGTTTTGTGCCCACATTCTTTGCTTTTCTCGCGTGGTCTGAATCACATGTCACTCTCAGTCGAGTGGTTTTTTGGGATACGTAAACTGAAAATGCATAAACCCTAGAATGTGAACCGGATGGTCCGATCAGGCCAAGCCAGAGTCCATAACTTATTGACAACATGTAGCTCGGAACTGGTCAAGTCAGACTAATCATTTTTTAGATATATTCACTATATATATATATACATATATATTTTTATATATAGTTTGTAGGCTAATGACAAGTAGTTTTTCTATATATATATATATATATAGTTTTTAAGGTGAATTTGCTCAATATATACTAACAAAAACATTATTTAATTTTGTGGGGAAAACAAACTAAAATATTAGGGGCATTTTACAAGAAAACTCTTCTCTTGTGAATAAATTTTTTTTCAAAATTTGAAGTTTTTTTGTCATCATTTGAAGGGTAAATAGTGTAATTTCGTTTTTTTTTTAAGAATTGGAACTTAATTAATGGTTTTTTGTTTATCCATTACAATTTCTCTTTTTTGTTTTTATCTATTCAATAGTTTCTTTTCCGGTTTTAAACTTAATTGTGTTTTTAAAAAAGATTTTTTTAACACATTATTTTCCATACAAAAATTAAGGATCTAAAAAAAATTAAAGTAACCTTCTATTACAATTCACTTATCAAAAAATCTAAACAAGAAAATCGCAAACTCTAACTAAAAGAAAATCAAGTTACAAACTTTTAAATACTCAATTATAAAATCCAAAAGTTTGATTGATGCTTCCAGAGAAAACCCTTAAAATGATGTATTTCCTTTAGCTTTTTAACCTATTTTTATTTCTTTTATGCAACTTCTGTCCATTTTCTAGTCAAAGAATATAAAAAAATGTTCAATTTAGGAAAAAAGCGTTTAATTTAAAAAAAAAAAAAGCTTCTTCTCCCACACATCACTCGAGATTCTTTATCTCTCTAACCTCTCAAGAACTAATATGTGTCTGTGTCTGTGTCTGATAGCAAAAAACAAAGAGACTAATCTGTAAATCTCAAAGACTCTGTTTTTTTACGTAAAAACAGAGTCTCTCGGCGACGATCTAGTGATTTGATACACGATGGGAAGTAATTCAAACAGCCCTTTATCTATCTCTTCTTCATCCTCTGTTCCTCCAAGTTTCACTACTCGGTTCGTCTTCTCTCTCTCTCTCAAGCTTTGTGATCTCTGTGGTTTTAGCTTAACTGTATGAATGATTACGAAAATGGGTTTTTGATTTTACTGAAAATCGCAGTATATTCTCCGAAGTTGCTGGAGATATCACTGTTGTTGTTGACGAAGAGTCTTTTCTTCTTCACAAGGTTAGTGCACATAAGTTGTTCGACGAAAGTCCTTTCCTTTTTACACCTTTTTTGAACAAACCCATCATCATCATTTGCAGTTTCCGTTAGTAACTCGGTGTGGAAAGTTGAGGAAAATGGTGAGAGATCTCAAGGAATCTTCTGCTTCAAGTCTCATCTCCATGATCGAGCTTCGAGATTTCCCAGGCGGGTCTCTGACGTTTGAACTCGCCATGAAGTTTTGCTATGGCATCAACTTTGAGATCACTGTCTCCAACGTTGTCGCTCTACGTTGCGCCTCTGGTTATCTCGAGATGACTGAGGAGTATAAAGAAGATAATCTCATCGCTCGAGCTGAGAATTATCTCGACAAGGTCGCTTTTCGTAGTTTCCACAAGTCTCTTCAAGTACTTTGTTCATGTGAGACACAAGCAATGGCTGAAACATTCGAAATTCCTGACCGTTGTGTGGAGGCGATCGCAATGAATGCTTGTAGAGAGCAGTTAGTATCGAGTTTTTCGGAGGAGATTAAAGGGAGAGATTGTCTCGAGTGGTGGATCAAAGAACTCTCTGCTCTAAGGATTGATTACTATACTCGAGTTGTCTCTACAATGGCGAAAACAGGCGTAAGATCAGAGAGTATCGTCGCTTCTCTGATGCATTACGCTCAAGAATCGTTAAAGGGTATCCATTTACCGAATAAAGAAGAGCAGAAGGAGATCGTCGAAGCCATTATTACCCTTTTGCCGAACGAAGAAGCATCGTGTTCTTCATCAGTTATCCCTCTTAGTTTCCTCTTTGGAATGTTAAAGATTGGTGTTACTATAGAGATAGATATCTCTTACAAGCTTGAGCTCGAACGTAGAATCGCTCAGCAGTTGGAAACCGTCTCTCTCGACGATTTGCTTATACCTTCCATGGGAAACGAAGATTCCATGTACGATGTTGACACTGTCCATAGAATACTCACATGCTTTCTTGATAGGATTGAGGATGAAGATGAGGATTGTGGCTACGATTCGGATTCCACGAGTCACCATGGTTCATTGCTAAAAGTGGGACGAATCATGGATGCTTACTTAGCTGAGATCGCACCAGACCCGTACCTGAGTCTGCACAAGTTCACAGCCATTATAGAAACTTTACCCGATTACGCACGTATCATCGACGATGGGATCTACAGAGCCATTGATATGTATCTAAAGGTAAACAAATACAAAAAAGTCTTCTCTTAATGTAAACATCTCATACTAACAATCAAAAATGTAACTAGGCTCATCCAACATTGACAGAAGAAGAAAGCAAGAAGCTATGCAGATTCATAAACTGCGAAAAGCTTTCGTCGGAAGCAAGCAACCACGTCGCACAGAACGATAGACTTCCTGTACAAATGGTGGTTCGAGTGCTTTACTCAGAACAACTTCGACTAAAGAAAGCTCTGTCTAGAGACTCAGAGGAAGGGTTATGGAGCTTTTCGTCGGGATTACAAAGCCGACCGGTTTCGCCGAGAGACACGTATGCGTCGTTGAGAAGAGAGAACAAAGAGCTGAAGCTAGAGATAGCGAGGATGAGAGTGAGAGTGAGTGAGTTAGAGAAAGATCATACTTTAATGAAACATGGGATGTTTGAGAAGAATGGTAACAATGGTGGAACGTTCTTGACGTCGTTGTCGAAAGGGTTTGGGAGGATGGCTATGTTCGGTGGAGAAAATCGCCGGAAAGTTAACCGGAAGTTGAAGTTGGTGTCGGAGAAAAAAGCAAAGAGAAAAGGTAGATAGAGACGTGAAGTGTGAATAGAAACGTCGTCGTTTTGAGGTTGCTTTCAACGTATAGACACGTCACGTGTAGAGGGTGGTTTAATGGGCCCGAGAGCGTGTGAAGTAGGCCCATTTAATAAAAAAAAATCGTTTTCAGTATATAAAGAACAATGTAAACATGGGGGGATTGATCCAAAGTCCGAACTGTCTTTGTCCATGTTGATTTTTTTTTCACTAACATTTTTATTATCAAAGCATAAGAAACCAAAGGTACAAGTCAAAGCCGGCAAAGGATTATCTTTTCCGGAGTTAAAAGCCGACGAGTCTATTGTTACTACTCCGGAGCCAAACCACAAAAATATAACAAAGACAAGATTATACAACGGACAAATCCGTGTTGATTTTTATATACGAAGATAAAGTATAAAAAGTTTTTTTAAAATCAATATGTATTCTTTTTCTTCTAAGAATGAAGTAAAAAAGAAGATAATACTGTAAGGAATAAATCAATAAGATATACAATATTCTTTTATAAATTTTGAGAATTCTAAACATACATCTGGACATAACTTTTAGCTAGAAAATCGGATATTAAACAGGATTAATTCGAACTAGTTGTTGAATTATTTTGATATTTTTAATTCAATTTTTATAATATACAATAAGCTTTTTTTCTTCTTCAATATATAATAAGCTTTTAATTTTGAATTTTAGATTTTTTAACTCGTGTTTAGTTCAAAAATAACTAATTTATATAATTTTAATGATTATAATTTTTTTTACTTTATGGATCAATATTAGTTAAAAATTTAATTCGATAAATTAAATAGTATAATATTTAAAAAATTTGGATTGAGAAAAAAAATTAATCGGACGATCACCGTTGAGTGAATACACGGACCAGTAATACATATACAGGGTGTTTTAGAACACTAATGTGGATCTTGTTACCTTTGCTTAGTGTCGGAAATAGTACATCACCTGTAATAACAAAATCATATAAAGAAATAAAGACCACGTGGTTCTAAAGTCATACACATTCATAATTATTATATCTTCTTATATACTACACCCAAAAAATAAAATAAAAAATTAGGAAACTACCTTCCTTTCTCCGCCTCATAAATATATTTTATATACTTTTCAAAAATAAAATAAAATTATATAGAAAAAAAGAGCATCATGATTGATGAAAGATGAACATGCATCGTGATAACATGAGAGATAGTTTTAGTTACAACAACAACAACTTGGAAGTGACACCATTACACATTCACACAACTAATTTTAGTTATACAAAACAACTCTCTTCATTTTAGATCTGAAACTCTCTCTCTCCCTAATGTCGTAGATCGTAAGCAAACTCTCTCTCTCTCTCTCTCTCCTTCTTCAACAATGAACAGGAATCTTAGAGATTCTCTTGGCGGTGGGAGGAATATTCCGGCGATCTCTCAGTTTCGTAGAGGCGGTAGTAATAACATTTCTAGAGATTCCGATGAGAATCTAGATCTCTTCTCTAAGATCCGTCGCTCGTTTCCTTTATCTTCCTCCGATGAATTTCCCGACGGTTCGTTCTCTCTCTGAGATTTCACTTTCCTTATTTAGAAATAGTTTCTATATTTGTATTTGGGATCTTCGAAAACGATGTTCACTCTTCTCAATTTTTATGGCTCTGTGAACTATCATCGTCTTCTAGATTCGATCTCTCTCTCTCTCTCTCTTGATTATTAGTGATTTTGATATGTTTTGGGACCAGTGAAGATATCGATGAATCTTGCTCTGATTCATCATCATCATCATCATCACTTTGATTCCTTTTGTTAATTACTACTAAAATCTCTGTATCAGTTTCTGCAAAACTTGGGAGACTCTCTGTCGGATCAAAGACAGCTCCAAGAGGCAAAGGTGATGATCTTTTGTCTTCAGCTGAAGGAGGAAAAAATGATTATGATTGGTAAGTTTCCGACGGATCTTTGGTCAGTGACTTTAATCTGTTTCAAATCGAACAGTGGCTTAGCTACAACAAGAGTTTAATTTGTTGTTTAAAGATCACTCATGTTCTGTTGTTTTGCTAATGTCATATTGTTTTTGGTTTTGTTTAGGCTTCTTACTCCTCCTGGAACACCTCTTGGAAGTGAGTCTCATTCGGTTTTAGCGGTTCCGAAGATTACATCTTCTGTTAGAGCTAGTTCTGCTTCAAAGGCATCAAGGGTATGAACTCAATCGCGAAAAGTTACTTAAAACGGAGACCGGATTACTTTAGTTCATATATAGATGAATGTTGTTAAAGAAAGATAAGTTTTGTGTTTTGAAAATGATTTTGATTCCTTTTTTTGCAGCTTTCGGTTTCGCAGTCAGAGAAGGGTTACCATTCATCGCGTCCGGCTAGAAGTAGTTCCGTGACTCGCCCATCGATTTCTACATCTTCATTTACTTCAAACCGTTCACCGTCTTCGATACTCAACACTAGTTCAGCTTCGGTCTCATCTTACATCAGACCTTCGTCCCCAGCTTCCTGTTCATCGTCATCTTCAGCTAGACCGTCCACTCCTACCCGTACTTCTTTAGTTTCACGGGCCTCGACTCCGTCGAGAATCCGTCCAGGGTCATCATCTGGTTCATCAATGGACAAGACCAGACCGTCTTTGAGCTCATCAAGACCATCTACTCCAACTAGACCACAGGTTTCAGCAAACTCCGTGAACCCAATTGCTTCTAGACCAAATTCTCGTCCTTCAACCCCTACCCGACGAAGCTCATCCACCTCTGTATCTGCAACATCAGGATCCAATATTTCAGGTGGACGTGTTGCAACGAATGGTCGTACCACACCTTCATTGTCTAGACCAAGCTCTCCTGGTCCTAGAGTTCGAACCACCCCGCAACAGCCAATTGTGCTATCGGACTTTCCTCTCGATACACCGCCTAACCTCAGGACAACTCTCCCGGATAGACCAATATCAGCTGGCAGGTCCAGGCCACTGGCTGGTAACAACACGGTAAAGGCAAGTCCAGAACCCAAAGGTCCCATAACACGGAGGAATTCGTCTCCTATTGTAACGAGAGGAAGACTCACAGAGACTCAAGGAAAAGGCCGGTTTGGTGGTAATGGCCACCACCACACGGCGGATGCACCTGAGCCCCGAAGGATTTCAAATGTTTCAGATGTATCTTCACGAAGAACCCTGAAGACTTCTTCAACTGTCATGGACAACAACAACGGACTTGGAAGGTCCTTTTCAAAGAGTTCACTCGATATGGCCATTAAGCACATGGTAACATGTCTCTCTTTATCAATAGAGAAGCAAGTGGCTTGTGCATTTTAATCTTTTTAAAACTCTCTACATTTTGCTAATGTGTAGGACATAAGAAACGGGAAAGTAAACGGTTGCGCACCATCAGCCACAACGCTATTCCCGCAGAGCATTAGACAAGCCTCGTCCAAGATTCAGCCAATCCGTTCAGGGAACAACCATTTGGATTCAATCAGCAGCAACGGTACAGAGAACAGGAACGAAACAAACGAGGGAAGAAGAATGTTGGGCATGGATATGTACGAGAGCTCAAGGTATGACGCGTTGTTGCTGAAAGAAGACGTCAAGAACACAAACTGGTTGCATAGTATCGACGATAGATCGTCGGATCACGGACTCATGTTTGACAATGGAGGATTTGAGTTGCTTCCTGAGCCATTTGCACCACTATAACAAAAACACTACCAAGTACCAAGCAAACAACTTTTAATTTTTCTCTTTTCTATTTGGCTCTTTTTCTTTATTTATCGTTTACACAAAACATGTTTGCTTGTCAATGGTGGAAAGAGGATGGATTATCAAATATAAGGCTTTGGTGGTTCTTGATTTTTGGTTATTGAGTGTGAGGTTTGTAACTTTGTAGTTATATAATATATTGAAGAGAACCAGAGATGGTAACGTAATGTGTGGGGAGACGTTAAAGAAAACTAGGGGTAGACATATAACCCGATCCGAATCTGACCCGAAAAACCCGAATCGGGAAACAATACTTAAAAGGATCCGCTTTGGTGGATTTTCAGGTATCGAGTACTATCCTAATCCAAACGATCCGAAAAGTTCGAGACTCTTGAACGGAATCTAAAACCGCAAAACCGAAAATTCCAAACCGGATCCGAACTTAAAACCTGAAACCCAAGAAAAAAAACTATAAAGAAACTAGAAAAAAATTCAAAAATATCCAAACCCAATCCTGAAGACTAGGGTTGGACATCCGAAAAGCTCTAATCAGTAAAAGAATATTTAAAAGGATCTCATTTGGCGATATTTTGAGGTATCATGTATTATCCTAATCTGAACGGTCCAAAAAATCTGAAACTTTTGAACCGAATCTAAAACCATAAATCAGAAGATCCCAAACCGAACCCGAACTTGAAATTTGAAAACCCGAAAAAAGAAACTAAAATGAACTACCCAAACATCAAATACCTGAACTATAATGAATTTCTAGTTATTCGGGTTTCGCTAGATTTATCATATTAGACCCAACTCCGAATTAAACCAAACCGAACCTAATCCGAAATACATGATTGAGACTTAGAGAATCCACAATGGATGTTTCTCAGAATAAAAATGATGAGAGACGTTTTTGAGAAACGATACTCTTTTGCATAACAAAAATGTATATTTTAATAGATTGTATCTCAAATAGTGGAGAAATTCATCTCAAAATCTCTTCTTTTTTTTCATCCAAGTTTTAATATATAGAACCATAAAATACAAGTACAATACCTAATCGAAAACGAAAGCCCACAAAAGGGGAAACAAAGCCTACAAAAAGGGAAACGAAGCCCACAAAAGGGGATACCAAATGTTGTTTTGTAGAAAAAGCTAAGACATAAAAACAATAAAAAACCATGGCACTAAGGCTAAAACACGAAAACCCGAACGATCAGCAAGGCTCCGAGCCACTGAAACAAAGCTCCAAGTGACTTGAAGGGGAGAAGAGCTGCGGAATCGAGAAACATGAAGTCTGATCCAAACCTAACCCTGAAAGGCTAAAAATCCACTCCAACCGAGAACCGCAGAAATGGAGACACACGCCTGACTGAAAGGGAACGCGTTCAACCACCCTAGAGACACCAACCTCTCAAAGCAACAATAACCCAAATATAGTCCAGACTCTAAGCTAATCTAAAAAGCAGAGAGGGAAAACGCCAAAGAGGATCCTCAGTTATAACACGCGGACACTCGTCAAGACAGCCTAAGCGGTCTGAGGACTGAGTCTGTCAACCTCCTCGCAAGAGAAGAACTGAAGACCGAGCCAAATGTTTTGCCAAACCACCGAACACCCAAACAGGAGTCGGAAGCAGATACCTCCACAGCGGACTACCATAAGAGAGACGAACTCAAACCACAACTGGACCAAACCTGGATCACTGCTACCCGAAAAACCAAGGCTCAAGAGTAGAACCACATAACTAATACACTAATACACTAACACCAAAAGAAACTTCCACTTAACTAAACCAAACACACCACTGTGACCATGTCACAAGCTGTTTCCGAACCCCGAACAGAGCTTGGAAAAGCAGCACCGACAATAGTCCCAAGCCGCAGGAGAGCCAAACCTGTCAGCCCCATGCCGAAGCACCTAACCCACCACAGGAAGAGATTCTCTCACGCTGCCTCAACCACGAGATCTGAGAGATTGTTCAAAAAGGAAAACGAACCAACAACTCAGATCCTAACCCTAAACGCCGACTCTACTCCTCGCCACAACCAATTACCTCGCCGGAGCACCAAGAACCGCCGGAATCCTCCCCGGATATTACCGGAAAAAGCTTTCCCCGAAAAATCTCAGAACGCCGAGCATATCGGTAATAGAGGGAATGAGCGAGGAGGAGAGCAACCAAGAAAACAAGAAAGTACAAGGAAAAAATCGTCACCGGCGATAAAAACCACTATTTGAGATACCCAACAAGTAAAATATTAGAGCACATTTAATAGAGGTTTCTCATCATGAGTCTCTTACAAATTCCAGTAACAAAAAACTTATATTTTAATGGATGAGTATCTCAAATAATGGAGAGACTCACCCCAAAGTCTCTCATTTGAGAGACTTTGGGGTGGGTTTCTCTGCTATTTTGTTAGAGGTGGGCTTAGCACCCTCCAAATGTTAGGTCCACTCTAAAAGACCCTAGGATCGAGGCCCATGTCAAAATACCAGTCTCGGCGCGTCGGCTCGACGCAACGGTCCATGATGAACGAGATCGACCCCGCTAAAAGCTACGTCATTGTACGGCCACACATTTAATGAGGTATGGGCGGTGCGCAAAACACAGAGAGGGCACGCGAACTAGAAGCACGGATAAATGAGGTCATCGCATGACACACGTCGAGAAAAGCCTGAAGACCCGCCGAGAGCCTCGATAAAAGTATGGACTGTGTGACAACTGACATTACGGACGAACAAACTGGTGTGCGGCGCGAATCCTGCCGACTTGGACCATGCCGAAGGTTGACCTCGTGACCTGAAAACGACATTAACAGTGAAGAATTCAGAAGAGACACCGCTCGGTAAATAGGAGATCTTCATTTTGTGTTAATGCATGAGTTCTAAGTGAGAGAAACGGTTCTAGAGAGAGACCGTTCTGGAGAGAGAAAAAATTTCACATTCCTTTGTAAACTTGTCAGCACACTTTGATTCATGAAATAAAAAAAAAACATCGTTACGAACCATCAAATTATGCTTTATTATTAACAAGATTCTTCGACCCACACATCGCGCCGTGATCTGATCTGTCACGCCGCATAATCCTACTTCGAACATATTTGAGATACTCACTTTTTAAAATATGATTATTTTGTTATTGAAATTTGTGAGAAACTTAGAGTGAAAAACTCCAATTGTGGATGCTCTTAGCTTTTTGTTATTGAAAATTGCGAGAGATTTATGATAAAAAAAAAAAATTCATTGAAGGTGCTCTTATTAGTTCCTCCGAAATACGACCTTAAATTCCAAATGAACTCAAACCGAACCCGATTCGAAACCAAATAAAACCCACCCTTTTAGAAAACAATTAGAATGTGAAAGAGGAAAGAGAGACTCACGCGCTTTACGTGAATCGGAGACAAACCTAAAGTTACAATAATGGGAGACAGCGAAGCACAACCAACAAAGGCCAGTGTTTTAAAATTTTGTTTTTACAATTTAATTCCACAAATTGACTTTCATTTATGACATAAAAGAATTTAATTTATTGATCTAGTACATTTTATCTTCGTTACCCTCTTATTATATAGTAATATTCTCATTAATGTCACATACCAAACTCCTTTTCTTTAGGGGTCCATTTCATACATTTATCTTACCCTTAATTAATTTGAGATTTCAAACATATCAAAATAAAGTAAACTCAATTTGCAACCTAATTTAAATATTTCCTGTCCGTTGTTTGCTTTCCCTTTCTAAGGTTAAATGTGAATATTTTTATATTCTCATATCATTAAAAGAAATTAACCAATATCCATTTGGTTAATCCATTAATGTAAGTTACATAAGCTATTTAACAAAAGAAAATTACATAAGCTATTTTAAATGTGGAAACTCATTTTATTCTAGTGGTTAACTAAAAAATTAACTAATGCTTCTACATAAATAGATATAAATATAGAGATCAATTTTCTAAAAAATAATTTATCCAGTTTATTGTAGATTAATAGAGGCATGCGAAATTCTGAGGTGCAACACATAATACGTTCATCTTGGTAATCTGATGCATCAAACGAAACATAAAAACTAACCGATAAAAAACAGTTTTTTGTCAATTAACGGAGCACAACGGACCGGTCAGATTATCCCATTTTGTCTCACATATTCTCTCTACTATGGGGGTGAGAGAGAGTCCAACCCTGATGCATGAAGATTTATTCTGGAGACTCAACCACCAAACTAATAAAAAATAGTTTTTGTAGTTGTTTTCTCATAGTTTGTAAATGGGATGATAAAAAAGTATTTAAAAGAACATTTTTTTCATAAAAGAAGTCATATGCATTTAATCAACTGACCCATTCAATACGGAAATTACGTTTAAAATTTTAAAATAGCAGTAAGAAAATATTGAATGTTGGGATCATAAATGTCCCTTATTAAGTATTACATTTTAAATAAAACAAAGAGAAATTAACAAAAGGACAAATAATTTTGCTTGCAATTAAAATCTAAAAAAAATTCTGTAGAGAGTCAAAGGCAAAGAGCAAAAGCAAATCGGAGTAGAGAGAGAGAGAGAGAGAAGAGAAGAGATTGGGAATCTGAAACTGACCTTCGAGATTTACGTTTCTCCGTTGGCGTCACGCCGAAGCAAGCTCTTTCACCTGAAACCCATCAACGTTTTCACCCAAAAATTGCATCTTTCTCTCTCTCTCTCTCAGTGTTCATCACTTTGGTGGTCACTGAATCTATAGCAATGGCGATTCCAGATTCCTCACACTTTTCTTCTTTAGCTTTTCTCTCAAGCTTCTTCTTCACGAAATGCCGTTGCTGCTAAAGTGTTGATTTCTCCACTTCTTTTCCTTTGCATTTATTCCACACTCACTCACTCACTCCACTCGTCTTCTTCATCCATCAGCTTCTAATGCCTCTTCTCATGATTCTCCTCTGAACCCACAAGGTCTCTCTCTCTTTCTCTCTCTCAGTTCTTCGTTATCAGTTTCGAAATCGCCGTTTTGGTTTAGCTGAAGAAAGCCCTAGTTTGTAGATTTCAGATCTGGGTAGTACACACATTTTCTCTTACTAATCGTTTCTAAAGTTAGTAACTTTCGGGTTTTGAAGATTGAATTCAAACTCGAGAATGCTTCTTCAACCTCTAAGTGAGAGAACCCATTAGCTAGAATTGATCTTGAATGTTGTTTGTTTGTATTCTCTTGCAGTTACAAGTGAGTGAGGAAAGCTTTGATGTGAGTGAGCTTGAGATTGATGATGATGATGATGAAGATTGTTGTGGCCTTCATTATTCTACTAGCTTCGCCTTTTGTTTCTCGTTGTTTATCTGCAGATATAGACTCAGACAAGCAAGCATTACTTGAGTTTGCGTCTCTTGTTCCTCATAGTCGCATTCTCAATTGGAACTCCACAAATCAAGTATGTTCATCTTGGACCGGAGTCACCTGTTCGAAGAACAATGACCGTGTGATCGCACTTCGTCTCCCTGGTTCTGGACTCTATGGACCTTTGCCTGAGAAGACATTTGAGAAGCTTGATGCTCTCAGGGTCATTAGTCTTCGATCCAACAAGCTTCAAGGGAACATTCCATCTGTTATTCTGTCTCTGCCTTTTATCAGATCAATCTACTTTCATGACAACAACTTCTCTGGTACTATCCCGCCGACTCTTTCAAGCCGCCTTGTTAATCTTGATCTCTCCAACAACTCGCTATCGGGAAACATTCCCGCGAGTCTAATGAACCTTACACAGCTCACTGATCTCAGCTTACAAAACAATTCTCTCAGTGGGACAATCCCTGACCTTCCTCCTAGCTTGAAATACTTGAATGTGAGCTTTAATAACCTCTCTGGGTCAGTTCCGTCCTCCATCAAGTCCTTTCCAGCATCTGCATTTCAAGGAAATAGTCTTTTATGTGGCGGTCCTCTAACACCATGCCCAGGGAACACCTCTGCACCATCACCTTCTCCAACTCCCCAGACCAAAAGTCCCGGTACAAGCAAAAGCGTTCTCCCCACTGGAGCTATTGTCGGTATTGCAGTTGGAGGTTCGGTTTTGTTGTTTGTCATTCTTGCTATCATAACACTTTGCTGTGCCAAGAAAAAGGATGGCGGGCAGGAAAGCACCGCAGTGCCAAAAGCTAAACCCGGGAGGACTGAACACAAGGCCGAGGAGTTTGGGAGTGGGGTGCAGGAGGCAGAGAAGAACAAGCTGGTATTCTTCGAAGGAAGTTCGTATAACTTTGATCTTGAGGACTTGCTCAGAGCCTCGGCTGAAGTTCTAGGAAAAGGAAGCTACGGCACAACGTATAAGGCTATCTTAGAGGAAGGAACCACGGTCGTGGTTAAGAGGCTGAAAGATGTAGCAGCTGGTAAACGGGAGTTTGAGCAGCAGATGGAAGCTGTGGGAAGGATCAGCCCACACGTGAATGTAGCTCCTCTCCGCGCTTATTACTTTTCAAAAGACGAGAAACTACTCGTGTATGATTACTACCAAGGGGGCAATTTCTCCATGCTGCTTCACGGTATTGATCGTTTACATTTTATTCACGATTATACAAAAGTCGCTTTTAAGTAACATTTTGGATGGATGCTATGCAGGAAACAACGAGGGTGGAAGAGCGGCATTGGACTGGGAAACAAGGCTAAGGATATGTTTGGGAGCAGCAAGAGGAATTTCTCACATCCATCGTGCATCGGGTGCTAAACTCCTCCACGGAAACATCAAATCAACAAACGTACTCTTAACACAAGACCTTCATGTATGTGTCTCTGATTTCGGTATAGCTCCATTGATGAGCCATCACACCTTGATCCCATCAAGAAGCTTAGGATACAGAGCACCAGAGACCATAGAAACAAGGAAACACACTCAGAAATCCGATGTGTACAGCTTCGGTGTACTGCTATTGGAAATGCTGACAGGGAAAGCAGCCGGGAAGACAACGGGGCACGAAGAAGTTGTGGACTTGCCAAAATGGGTACAGTCAGTAGTGAGAGAGGAGTGGACTGGAGAAGTTTTCGACGTAGAACTAATCAAACAGCAACACAACGTCGAAGAAGAGATGGTGCAGATGTTGCAGGTAGCAATGGCTTGTGTCTCAAAGCATCCTGATTCTAGGCCATCAATGGAGGAAGTTGTGAACATGATGGAGGAGATTAGGCCTTCTACAGGTTCTGGTAACAGAGCTTCGTCGCCGGAGATGATCAGAAGCTCTGATAGCCCGGTGTAGATTTGGTTTTCTTCTTCTTCTTCTCAACATCATTGTTTTATTTTGGTCTTCTTCTTCCTTTACTTATTCTTAATAAGCCTTTTGCTTTGTTCTTCAGCATAATTTCTTCACCAAACATTATCTGTAACTGAGACCTTCAGCGTATGTAGATTTTTAGATTGTTTTTTTTTAAGTGTATGATTAGTAAAGTTTCCATTTTTCAGAAAAAATCCAGATATATGAAAAACAATCATAAAGACTAATTCTTTTGTTGATTCCATAATTAATATGCCAAAGTTCCACAACAGAAAACATTTTAAATTTAATTATATGTGGAAAATATCATTTATATTTATATGTTTTATTACATGGTGACATGTACAAAGTAAAGATAATTATGTCAAAAACTACAAATCTGAGTTAAATTGACTAAATTCAAAATTTTGAGGCAAAATCATTTTTTAAAAGTTTCAATTATAACATTATTAGACCTCGAGTGTATGTTTTTTAAATTAAATCTCGAGTTTTAAATATTCTCGAATTAAATCGTATCAGTCAGTTTAAAAGTTTCACATTCGTTTGACCCGGTTTAAATTATACAAAATTTGATTTTGTGCAGTAACTTCGGATTGAATCAATTTAACCTAGATTTGTAGTTTGTTGACATAATTTTCTTTTACATTGTATATGTTTCTATGTGAAACATATACGTGATGATGTTTTCGATATATTATGAAACTTGGAATGTTTTATGTCATAATAGTTTATATTTCGTGGAGCTCACAAATATTTTTCCTTTTTCACACACTAAAAATAACAGTTACATTTCATGTGCTATCCCTAATTAATACATCACTTCACTGGTTAATAAACTGAATATATAGAGATAAAATTAGAATATTTGCATTGAAAATGTAAAACGAAATTTCAACAAAATTTTAATTTTAAACCAACATGTAACTTGTAAAAAAAAGGAGTACTCCCTCCGTTCTATTTTAGTTGTCGTTTAGTTTAGGTTTGAGCACAAAGATTAATAAAACATTTAATTTTGTATATTTTTTACTACAAAACATCATTACCTATACACCTAACCATATTTCAATCCATAGAAAAATAAATAAAAAATTAAAATTAAAAAATTTTTTCTTGAAACTCTAAAACGACAATTATTTTTGAAACGAAAATTTTTTCTAAAACGACAACTAATTTAAAACGGAGGGAGTATTATTTATTTGAAGCATACTTCACTTAATTGGGTCTGTAGGTCAAGTTTAAGCCCACTAGTTTCCCGAAACCTCTGATTCTACCAGAGGCTGTCACTTACTTACTCGTAAGATTCTTTCGGCGACTCTCTCTATAAAGAAAAGCAGAAGGAGAAGAAATCGAGGAGGCTTTCTACTATACGCTTTCTAGAATCTTCTCTGTTTCAGATCCAATTCTTCTTCTTCTTCTTCTTCACTGGTAAAACCCTAATCCCTTTCGTTTTTGTGATCTGTGTCGATAGATCTGTTCGATTGCTTTTAAACTTTCACTGTGTGGTGAGTTTCTGTAGGTTTTCGTGTTTTGACCATCCATGGCTTCGAAGAGGATTTTGAAAGAGCTCAAAGATCTGCAGAAGGATCCTCCTTCTAACTGTAGCGCAGGTTTGAAAATCGATTTTGTTTTTCTCACTATAAGATTGAAAAATTTTTGATATTAGGGTGTTGAACAAACTTGTATCTTCTTCTTCGTTTTGTTTGTTTTTGTGATGTATCATCATGAGAAAACTCATTGAATATCTTAAGCATATATGATTGATTTTGATTTGTTTAGACTCTTTCTTGGTTTTGTTTGTTCTGTGATGGATCATCATGTGAAAACTCATTGAATATCTTAAGCATATATGATTGATTTTGATTTGTTTAGAACTCTTTCTTGGTTTTGTTTGTTGTGTGATGTATCATCATGTGTAAACTCATTGAATATCTTAAGAATATCTGATTTGGTTTTGTTTGTTTTATCATGTATCATCATGTGTAAACTCATTGAATATATCTTAAGAATATCTGATTGATTATGATCTGCTGCTGTCAAATATGTCTCTGTTTGTATAAGGATTCTTTAAACTTGTTGTATAGGACCTGTGGCTGAAGACATGTTTCATTGGCAAGCAACAATCATGGGACCTCCTGATAGTCCTTATGCTGGTGGAGTCTTTTTGGTCACCATTCATTTTCCTCCGGATTATCCTTTCAAGCCACCAAAGGTTTACTTACTGACCCGTCCTGTCGCGGGTTTATGATCATCGGTTTTGTTTTTCCGCAAGGGTCTTAGTCATGTGTGTGTGGTTTTGTAGGTGTCTTTCAAAACTAAGGTGTATCATCCAAACATCAATAGCAATGGAAGCATTTGTCTTGATATCTTGAAAGAACAATGGAGTCCTGCTCTTACCATATCCAAGGTTTTGTCTTTCGTGTGTTTTGTATCGCTTTTTGTATCGATTATGTGTGGTAATGTGAGTGATTGATCTTTGTGGGTATTAGGTTTTGCTATCGATTTGCTCTCTGCTCACTGATCCTAACCCAGATGATCCTCTTGTCCCCGAGATCGCGCATACTTACAAGGTTGATAAATCAAAGTACGAGTCAACCGCGCGAAGCTGGACGCAGAAGTATGCAATGGGTTAAAACAAGAAGACCAAGACAAAGAAGGCATGAATCATGACAAGCAAAAAACCTTATTATTATCTCTTATGGAAATATAAAAAAATTTATGCTTTTGTTTGGGTTTTGTAAACGCTATCTTGTGATTACAATTGAATAACTTTGGCTTGCTAATCATATTATTACTATTGCTATATTTTTATCCTAAAATTATCTTTTTGATTACTCAAAACTTTTTTGAACTTCAATATTTACTCCATCTCTATTCAATTATTTTGCATAAGCTTTACTTTTTTCATCCTCATATTGTTCATTGGTTAACATTATCTTTGGGTAATTATAAGGATTGACCATAAAATCATCATTATTTAATTATCCAAACAACTAAAAAATTGTAATTATTATTTTATTTCTATTTTTTTTTGTGAAATACTCTATTGTTTTTTTTTTATTTTTTCTTATTATTTCCAACAATCTAAATGGTTTTTTTTGGGTGCTACATCCAATTATACTATTATGACTTAAATTAAAAATTATATATTAACAAATTATGACTTAAAAAATTATACTATTAATATTATTAGTGACTACTATCTTTTCTTATACAGATTATGACTATACTATCTTTTATGACTTAAAAAAATTATATTATTAATATATCAAAAAAATATGTACTATTAAAAGTGTTTTTTCCTATTAAAAGCCTTAAACAAAAGAAAAGAAAGTCAATATTTTCTAGGTAATCTCTAATTAATTGCTTTTAACAGCCCAATAAAGCTAATCTTGAAAAAGAAGAAAGAAATTTTTTTTAAAAAAAAAAGTTAAGACTTGACAGAGAGGAAGGAGGGCAAAGTTGTAATTAAGGAGAATTGTGTTTGACGCGGTCATAATGATAGAAATTGAGAAAGGAAGCTTCTTCTTCTTTCTTCTCCAATCAACAACAACAAAGACTCTTCTAATTTTGTAATCAACGACGACGTTTTGTTCCCATTCTTCTTCTTCATCTTCATCTTCATCTTGTTCTTGTTCATAACCATCACCAGAAAAACACATATACAGGTAATCTTCAATCTCTTTCTCTCTCAATTCATCGTCTTCGCTCATAAAGTTTCAAACTTTATTGTAACCCTTTTCAGCCTCTGCTTGTATCTAATCTCAAAGATCCCTTTTTTGTTGTTTTAGATTCTCTGTATTTGCCAAAGATCTCTCCTTTTTTCTATTTCAGGCAAGCTTGAAATTTTCCAGAAACATTCAAAAATGGGAAGCTGCGTCTCTAAGGTAATATATAACCTTTCTTGTTCTTTGTCTCATGAAGCTCTTGTTGTTTGATTTGATATACAAAAACTAAAAAGCCCTTTTGGTTTCTACATAGAGCAAACATGATGATGATTCAATTCACAATGTTGATTTCTCTGGTGGCAATGTTCATTTGATTACAACAAAGGAAAGTTGGGATGAGAAATTAGCACAAGCTAATCGTGATGGCAAAATCGTAAATTTTCCCCCTTCTCAAGGCTCTCTTCTTCCATGGAGTATGTGTTTGTGTGTGTGTGTGTTTCTCATTCTTCTCTTTTGAAACAGGTGATTGCGAATTTCAGCGCGACATGGTGTGGACCGTGTAAGATTGTGGCACCATTCTACATTGAGCTTTCAGAGAAACATCCTTCTCTAATGTTCCTTATTGTAGATGTTGATGAACTCAGTGTATGTTACACCATTGTGTTTCTAAATGTTCGACTACTTTTGCGATTGTTTCTCAAAAGATTAGCGCAATGCGTATGTTTATCTTTGTGTGGTTCGTTTCTTCGTTTCAGGATTTTAGCTCATCGTGGGACATAAAGGCAACGCCAACATTCTTCTTTCTAAAGAATGGACAACAAATAGGCAAACTTGTTGGAGCTAACAAACCGGAGTTACAGAAGAAAGTTACTTCCATTGTTGATTCATTACCTGAAAATCCACAACGGCCTTGATGCAGCGGCCTCCCTTTTTCGCGGTGGTAAAAGTATCAAAGAGTCTTTGTTCTTCTGATCAAATGGATTGTAAAATGCAAAAGTTATATAAAGTCATAAAAAAGTACATTTTGAGTTAGATCATATTATTACTATAATATACATTTTTATCTTTCTCATTACAAATCTAAATGTGCAAGTAAGTAAGAAGCTTCTTTGTTGTCACATACCTACTTACCGATTAGGAACATATCCATCCTCATTGGGTTCATATAACATTTCGATTCTTCGGTCTAACATCGATTTTCTCATCGTGTACTTTCCCAAATCCGTCAAGACGAGGGCCAGGTGAGAAGCCTAAAGCCGCCTAAGGCAAGGGACCGGACTTGGACCGCGAGAATTTTTCGTTCCTAAACCAGTTAGTCCCATAAGCTTCACATGACTGATAGTGTTTGGTTGAATGGATCATCCCATATAGAAGTTGTTTATGCAATTTTAGATACAAGACTTTAAACAAAAACAACTTTGTATAAGATCACAACAATTCCTTTCTCCATTTTAATAAGATCAAGTAGTCAACCTTAGATTATATCTTGAATGTCATATTCAAACATTTTTCTAAGGCTAAAAATTTTCTAACTTTGCTTTGGATTTATCAATAGTAGCCTTGGATTGGTGTAAACCAAACTAACAAGCAAAAACAAAAGTGCAAACAACAAATTTTTTGTCAACTGTACAGAGGCAGACGCGCAGGCGAGAAGAGTGGATAGCTAAAGAAAGCCTTCGATGCCACGGCCTGCTTGAACTTCTCTATAGATCATTAGTGCTTCTTCCATCACATTGGCTTGAGCCAAAAGCTGTGACCTTTTCTTTCCCGAAGGATGTGTTGATAGATATTCCCCAAGTCCTGCTTCTCTCCCGAGCTTCCCTAGCTTCTCATACACCGTGGGAGCTACTCGTGGGTCGTATCCCGCAGATGCAAGCAATAGCAAACCGATGTAATCAGCTTCTATCTCCATCCTGTGATGTAACACCAGATACACACACAAAAAAGAACAATTTGACAATGCATCAGAATACCACAAACTTTTGCTTATACACACTTTCATTTTCTTCTTCGTTTCTCCGATTATTACCCTAACTACCAATCAAATCTGCTAAAAACATTAGCTCCTGGAGCCAAATGTTTCACCGAGAGAGCTATTGCATTAAAAGAGTTCATGATGTTGTTAGGAAGGGAGGAAGAAGACGTACTTTCTAGAGAAAGGAAGCCTCAAGAAAAGGGCGGACATAGTGTTCACAAGATCGGGCATGACAAACTGATAGAGCACTAACTGAAGGATTGCAAACCATAAGTTCTTTGTTATCCCCTCAGCTACATGTCGGGCAACCGCATGACCAACCTACTCCGATAAACAGAAAACAATATAAGAAAAACATGTTACACTCTCACATGTCAATACTAATAGAGGACCAAAAAGGTTTTGTACCTCATGACCGATAACAGTTGCAACTTCAGCATCAGACTTGAAATGTTTAAGTAGACCAGTGAACACCACAATCTTACCAGCGGGTAAGCAGAAGGCGTTAACGATAGGCTCGTTAACCACAAGAACCTCCCAGTTAATCCCTTCCAAGTGAGTGCTTGCTGCGCGCGAATCTTTCTTCCTACTTTGTTGAATCCATTTATCATCAAGAATCTGATCTTCCTTAGACCATCTCATTCCACTCATACTCTCTTCACCACCACCTTCACTCAAAGCCATTGCCGTCTCCTTCACTCCTCTGTCACTACCTCCTCCCAAAGCACTATCCACAGAAGCATAACCTAAATCACTCCACACACGCTCATGACTCAAACCTCTCTGCAACGCATCAATGATCTCTTTAGCTATCAATCTAACTCTAATACTCTCAGGATGTATCGCAGGGAGAATCTTCCCCTTATACGTTTTCTTAATCTGCTCAAACTGAGTTTCACCTATTCGTTTCTCCATAGCTTTTGACAAGAGAACGAAATGAGTCCTCTTCGTGTAAGGAATCGTCTCTGAGTTACCGAAATATACAGTGATCAGTACACCGGAACCCACTAACGCCACCGTCAACACCGTCCTAGGGTTTTGAAACCACCGTCTAGGTCCACGTGGCTTAAAGTGACGAACTTGATAACGATCAACGTAGTAATTTCTCTTCGAAAGACTCAGAAATGGATTTTCCACGATCCTGTTTCTCGATGCTAATCCCACTTCCCGGCGAGAAATCGATGAGAACCCAGAAACATTAGCTGAGAGATAAGAAGACCCATTTGAATGAATCCTCGAGAAAACATGAGATCGAGGAAGAATCTTCCGATCAATATTACGTCGTAGTGAATCGAACAAGAGCTTGGAGAGACTCGTAAGCGGATTTACTACGATTCTATTGTTCGATGTCAATGATCCTAAACCCACTTCCCGGCGAGAAATTGAAGAGAACCCAGAAAATTTAGCTGATGGATAAGAAGACCCATTTGGATGAATCCTCGAGGAAACATGAGATCGGAGAAGAATCTTCCGATCTATATTACGTTGCAGGAGATCGAAGAGGAGTTTGGATCTTCGGTACCATGACATTGCTGATAGTGGAGATTGAAGGAGAAAATTTGGATAATTTTCAGAGAAACACGAAGATTGGTGAAGTAATTTTGCGATGAAATTGTACAAATTAGGGAGATTTTTAAGGGTAGAAGATTCAAGAAAGAAGTAGAGGAAGAAGAAGAGTCCGTAAAGTATTTAAACCTAAATTAAAACAACATTGTATAACTAATAAGAGAGTCAAAGGTCAAAGTTGTTCTCAATCACAACAATTTCATTTTAAATATTTAGGTGGACATTCGGTTCTTCGGTTTGGATGGATGGGTAAATTCGTTTTTTAAATTTTAGAATAATACTAGAACAACCGATTTTTGGTTCGGGTTCAGTTTTGATTGAAAAATAATAATCACATAAATATAAAATTTCGGTTCAGTTTGGATAGTTTAAATTATTTTGAGTATTTTTGTATTTTTCGGTTCTATTCGGTTATCTAAAAAAATTGTGGTTCGGTTCTGGTTTAAAAATTGGAACCGTTTGAGTATTTATTAATTTTTTGGGTTTCGGCAGTTTCGTTCATTGGTTTTTCGGTTCGGATTAGACTGCCCAGCCCTAGTACCATTTTAGTAAGATCGTGTATAGGTTTGGACAGAACTTTCCGTTCCATCTCGTGCATCATATCACCAAGACGAACGATACTCGCATGCACCAAACTGAAGATTTCGTGCAAGTCTGCCTTCATTAATCTCCATTAAATTGCGCATCTTCGGAGAATCGATCCCTTGACACTGACCTCCTGGTGTAGAAGGATTAATTAACCACCCTTGGTTAATCACTGGACGAAGGAACTTCCACGATTTGTATATGAATTTTATATTCAAATATTTCCGCAAGGCTAAAATTTTTCTAACTTGGCTAATGAAGAAACCTTTTCATAAAATGTAAAAATCCAATATTTGTCAACAAGCTTGAGAAGAAACAATCCAAAAGAGTATATAAAGTAACAACAAATTATTATGTATAGTTATTGACATCAAATACTTTCATAAACCCACCAAATAATTTGTTTAGCTTGATGTGGTTTGGTTGAGGAATGAAGGAGGAGGCCTAACGTATGTGAAGTTGCCAAAAGGGTTGTTAGCCTTAGGATCCGAGTTCGGGCTGCTCGCTGGCGAATCCAACACCGACATATCAGTCCAACACTTGTCGAAATTCGCTATACATTGTCTTCCCGATACCTCCGGTTTGAAACTTGGCTGCACTTCTCTACCCTCAAGCTTTTTCCAGTTCATCCCCTTGAACCATTTGTGTTGTTTTATTTCCTCTGCTCCGCTCGGTCCACTTCCCAGTCGTTTCTCTGGCTCCTTTTGCAACAGCTATACGTTCATTACAAAGCCCGAATCAGATTGGTCACAGAGATAATGTGTTCTCTGCAGCATCCAAGTTTGTTTTTACTTACCCCTTTAAGTAAGGCATGCGCTTCAGTCGACAGAAACTGCGGGAGCTTAATCTTTTCCTTCACTATTTTCTGTTGTATCTTTACCTTGCTCCCGAGAAATGGCGGCTGCAGAAGCAAAACGAAATGGCATCAATAACTCTTCAGTTATCACCTAAACATTGGCTTCTTCGAAAACTAAAGACAGTTTCTTTTTACCTTCCCAGTGAGCATCTCATAAAGAAGAATCCCTACGCTCCACCAATCAGCAGCTTTATCATGTCCTTTTCCTCGAACGATTTCAGGTGCCATATACTCTGTAGTACCGCACATTGAGTTTGATCTCGTGTTTTCGTCGAATTCCTTTGCTAAACCAAAATCTGTTAGCATCACATGGCCATCTGTGTCCATTAGTATGTTTTCGGGTTTCAAATCTCTATGCATTATGCCCTTCTCATGGAGATGGGAAACCGCAGAGACGATTTCTGCAGTGTAGACACGAGCCAAGTCCTCTCTGCCAAAGCGAGAAAAAACAGTAGAACTAATTAAGCCTTGCAGAACTCCGGCGAAACTCTGAAAATAGTTGAAAAAATGGAACTAAACCAAACCTGAAAAGCCCTTGATGATAGAGCTGGAAGAAAAGATGACCTCCGTTTATAAAGTCGAGCACAAGATACAACCTGTACTTAGTCTGCATAAAGAGAGCATATTTAGCTCTACATATAAGTAAAACCGCTTGGATACAAGCAAAGAGAAGATGGAGTTTTCACCTGAAAAGAGTATTTAAGTTGAACAATGAACGGATGATCGATTTTCGTAAGAATATCGCGCTCAGCTTTCATGTATTCGGCATAGTTCTTCTCCATAATTTTATCTTTTCTCATGACCTTCATGGCGTATATCTCAGATGTATCTTTCTTCCTCACCTGGTACACTTTCCCAAACGCACCTTGTCCCACAACCTTCATTACTTCAAAATCCTCGATTCCTACTACACCCGAGACCTTTGTAAGATCTCCTTCGGGAGCCTTGTCGCTGTCAGAGAATTCATCGCTTTCTTGAAACGATTCTCCTTCAAGAAACTCAACCAAGTCAACTGAGTCCTTAGTCTCTCTTAAGGTGAGCTTGTTCAACTTAAAAGAATGACTACTAAGCGAAGACGGCCCAACCAACGAATGAGATCGACTATAGACAACAGCAGGCTCGTCGAAAACAACATCATTAGCTTCTCCAGAGTTAGTAGGTTCAGGCAATGGACCAAACACATCAGAGAAATCAAGCTCAAGATTATCATTCAATACACAATTTGGAGGTGTGATTGATAAATGTAACTGATTCCGAAACGGGTTTTTGTTGGCAACCATATCTCTTCAAACCCCAATAGCCAAAAAGAAAACTTTTTTTCACAAGTTCTCACCAGATTTTTGGTGAATGTCTCTCTCTCAAGTACTAAGGAGAGAGGAGGAGATTGGGAATAGGCAAAACGATGTGGAGGAGAAGAAGAAGCTTTTGTTGTTTCCTTACTTTAAGGAAACAGTGGATGTTGCAGAATAGCTCAAATGCCATGAAAGTGCTCAAAGCTCTCTGCAAGTTGATGAAAGATGACAACTTGATAAGCTAAATCATTACCATATAAAGGAGATTCCTTTTTTGAAGTTATCAAAAGTCAAAACATAAAACTTTGCACAGATCAAATAATCCTTAAGACGATCGAATTAAACACAAAAGAGGAGGTTTTGAACAAAACCCAAATCCCTAAAGTTGCAGGATTTTCAAAATCGTTACAGCCCAACGAAAACCCTCGAGTTAAAATCAAGTTGAATCTCTGTAATTTCAAAAAAAAGACATGCGGATTTCAAGCAAACCCAGATTTAGAGAGACAGAGAGAGAAATTTGAAGTCAAGGACCTAAGAAGGTTTCGTGTCGTAGAAACAAATACATGAAACTTCAATAATTGATGATATAGAAAACAAAACAGAAAGGAATCTAAAACTCGAGAGAGATAGAGAGAGAATTTTACCTGAAGAATATGCTTGATGAAGGAGACGAGAACAGAAGGAGAATTTAAAAGAGGAATAAAAAGAGTAATGACAAATCAACAAGGAAAAGGTTTCAAAAGGCGCGTCGTTTTTTCTCTATTTTGTATTAAAAGAAATTTGTGAAGAAGCATCGTGGATCAAGTTGTACGGCCACGTGTCCAATTATTATTGGGAATCTTTATAGTTGGCCGGCTCATTAGGCCCATAAACATTACGCCATCAACCAACGGGTTTCGGGTTGATTCGGTTCAGGTTTATTCGGATTTCAGATGCTTAAAGTTCATTCGGGTATTTTCCAAATTTAGATCGGGTTCGATTCGAATATAATCGGATTCAGGTCAAGTTTAATAAACGTAGGAGAAACCCGAGAGTATCCGAAATTATTTCGGATTCGGGGTTTTTCGAGGTTATTTGCTTCTTTTACGATTTCTGGAATTTTCGGATTTAGATTTTTCAGATTTTGGATATAAATTCAATTCAGAATTTTTAAATTTCTCAGATATTTGCTGGAGTTCGATTAATGGTCGGATAATATCCAAAATGGAATCCTTTCGGATGCTTCTATAAATAAGTTCAGATTTAGATTCGCGTTCTTAAATCGGATTCGATTCGAGTTTTTTCCAATAGTCCTAAACTAGGTGGTGGGAATTCAGTTGGGTTGTTGGGTTCGGGTTTTTTTTTTTTTGAAATTTAGAACCGAACCAGTATTTTTTTTTTCAGTTCTGATTAAATTAAAAAAAGTAATTGGATATATATATTTTTGGTATATCTTAACAACGTTTTCAACGTTTCTTTCTTCGTGAGGGTCAAAGGTCAATGTTAGTTGCTCTACTTCAATAAGTCTTTTTCAGCGACAATTGTTCTTTCACTATTTTAATAAGAGTTCACAGAATCAAATATACAAAAGTAGAAAGAAACACAAGAAAGAGCTTTAAAAATTAACATCGAATTTTATGTATTATGACTTTGTTACTTAAAAACAAAATTTGTTTTCGAAAGATAATTATTGTTAGACTTTATTAATGAAGAGAAAATATTTATTTATCAATGAGAACTACAGAATTAGGGTGACGTTTCCAGCTTCGACGAGTGATCAGCGTGTCGTTTTTAAGATAAAAAACGGCATGGTTTCCACACTCGAAGCCCATTATTTATCTAAGCCCAATAGTCATAATAAAAAAAACATTTTTTGATTAGAAAATATAAAAAGTCACTTACTTCATCTTCTTCATCAATTGTGTTTTGGATTCTCATAACTTCTTCGTCTTCATCAATGGAAGAAGACGACTCAATCTCCACTGAATCACTCTCTCTCCAGAGTCTAGCTTCAATTAGATCGCTCATTATCAACGTCGACACTTCGGATTCGGTAATTTCATCGATTTTTGACTTCCTTACTGGTCTCCTGAGCAGAGACGACTCGACGATTCTTCACCACATCCTCAAGCTCCTCTCCGACTTTGCCTTCCGTCGAAAGGAACTAGCACCGCAGATATACGATTTGGTTCTGTCTAACTTACTCCGCCGTCAAAACGCCGCCGTTGATTCGAGCCACGGAGGAGGCTTCGCCGCTGAGTCGCTTGCTGTGCTGGCTTCGATATCCGAAAGAAACTCGAGTATCGCCACAGCGGTTTCGAAGATCGACGGCGAGGTATTTGCTTTGATCTGCCTCGGAGCATCTATATCTTCTCGGTTGTGGCTACTTAGAAACGCGGCGAGGTTCTTTGTTTCGCCGTCTGTAGTTTTCACTTTGTTTTTAGGGTTTACGAAGGATCCGTATCCGTATATCAGAAAAGAAGCTTTAGATGGATTGGTTACTATATGCGAAGGTGGTGAGTTCAATCACGCCAATGCCGTAGAAGGCTGCTATGCTCGTGCCGTCGAGCTTCTTGGCGATGCTGAAGATTGCGTCCGAGCTTCTGCTGTTCGTGCCGTAAGTGTTTCTTGTGGTTTGTTGTTAGTTGAGAATCTGATCATATCTGATTTGTGAATGGTGACTTTTGTAATGTTCAGGTCAGTGTGTGGGGCAAAGCATTGATAGCATCCAAGGAAGAAGAGATAAGCAGAAGAGAGTGTACTGATGCTGTGTTTCTCCAGGTGATTAGCTTCTCTTTGGCTTGTGTGCAGCATTTAGTTTCTAGGCTTTGGAGGTAGTATTGTGCTATGATTTTGCATAAAGAGTTGCCATATTGATACAGTGACTAGCATTGATGAAAGTGATATCCACTATTCGAGTGTTTCTGAGTGATTTTAAGGAACTTCAATGACCAAATGTCTGATTTTTTCTGTAAACATGCTTTCAGCTTTGTTCAGTTGTGAGAGATATGAGTGTAGAAGTGAGAGTTGAAGTCTTCAAGGCATTTGGGAACATAGGAACTGCATCAGAAAGTGTTATACTGCAAACACTTTCTAAGAAAGTCTTGGGAGGCGCAAAAGGGAAGAAACCGCGGAATCATCTGTTGAATGAATCGGCTGATGTCGCTGCTGCAGCTGGAGTTTTCATCCATGGATTTGAAGATGAATTCTACGAGGTACTCTTATGCTTAATTTCCTCTCTCATTTTGACTGTGCAACATGATGCCTTTATGTGCAAACCTATTAAGTATTTTGTAACTTTTTTCAGTGGAGTTTTTTCTAGTTTCTGGACTTACGTATATGGCATTTACATGCGTCATCCTGAAGGTACGGGAGGCTGCCGTTGCATCTCTCCACTCCATCTCAGTAAATTCAATCAAATTCCCAGATGAAGCTGTGTACCTGTTGATGGATATGCTATACGATGATTATATGGTTGTCAGATTGAAGACTTTAGAGGCATTGCATCATATAGCAGATTTGGGGAGCCTGAAGATACAGGAAACTTATTTGCCCGCCGTAAGTCATCAAAACCTTATGAATATGCAGATGCAATATCTCATATGTTACTTGGTTCTATTTGACTTATCTCTTTGTGAGCTAATAAAAAGTTGCCTGCCTTGCAGTTTTTGGATGCTATTGTTGATACCTTTGAGAACATAAGACTTACGGCTAGAAGCATTCTTAAATTTGTAAAGCTGCCTGATCTGAAGCTGGTCAAAAAATGTGTTGATGGTGTCCTAAAAAGTTTAGAGATGTATCCACAGGTTGGCGTACTTACCTAAAAAGATCAAGTCGCTTCTCTCTCTGTTTTTTTCCTTCTTCTGAACCGCAATTTACTTGTTGTTTCATCCTAGGACGAATCTGATATCTTGTCTGCTCTATTCCATTTCGGACAAAACCATGCAAGTTTCGTAGTCAGTATGGTCAAGCAATTTAATGAAAAGGTAAGCAAGTATTTTCCCCCTCCTTTTAGGACTAATCAACTCTAAAAACTAATCGTTTCTTCACTTTGTCATGCTCTTCAGTTAGAGACAGCTTCTGGAAAAAAATCTGAGTTCAACAGCCGACAGTTATCTGCATCTCTAATGTTGATAATCTCATCACCTCTCTCAAACAAACAAAGTATTGCTTCCATACCACCTTGGGCCTTTTCATATGCACTTTCAATGCTGGGGAAGTTCTCTTGCGGGCTTGATGATATGATGGACCAGGATACACTTTTGGCCTACTTAGCTCATTGCTCTATTTTTTCTGATTCTTTGGGGATGGAATCCAATAGAGGAGATATATTTCTTCATGCATATAGGCGCAGTAATGCAGTTCTTGGCGGAAATCCCGTCTTACTACCAAGTACAGATGTACCTGCTGAGAGCAATCACGTGGTCTCGGAAGGAGAACAAGAAAAAGAAAATATAGAATTGGAGCTTGTTAACCATATATTGTTGAAAATAAAGTCCGCGTGGTTATTATCACAATCAGGATGCTCGAAAGAAGCAATCAGAGTGCTGAGGTTTTGCATCTTGCAATCTATCGAATTTTCAGGCTCCATATTACTGGTTTATGTGTGTGTAAACCAACATGTGTCTTGTCTTTTTTTACAGGGCTTGCAAACAGGAGTTAGCAACTTTGACTGGAAAATCTTCAATCTCCAACGGTACATTAGAATTTGTGTGTCAGTACGTTCACGTAATGGAGCTTCTCGCTCAGGTATGGCCTCATTTCGATTACGCGAGACAGATCAGCACATGTAGATCTGTTGAACTGGAACTATTGATGGAAGAGGTAGAGATAAAAATAATGGAGATGAGGTGTAGATTCACAGGCCTAACTGCGGAGGAGTCTCTAATAATGGAGCTAGTAATTTTAAGTTGCTTGCTAAGGCTACATAAATTTGATATGTGCTGCCGCCTTAGCTACATGAAGAAGCTATCTTCAACAGTATCTCAATTGGAACTCCACCATGAACAACAATGCACCGAGCCATCAGATTTTCTAACTGCAACTAAGAAGTCAATGCAAGAGATTGAAGACTCCGCTATTCTAAATTGCTCTAGACTGCTTGATCTCGCCAAGATATTCAATGGCTTATGTCCGGAACAGTTTACATTCTCGAGTAATCTACAGTGTGTCAGCGCAGAGCTCGAGGTTCCTGGCAATGGTCCTTACAATCCGATTTCCTTCGTGGCTGGACTTCCAGTGGCTATCCCGTGCAAGATCACACTGCTTAATGTGCCAAGGAATAGCTGTTTGTGGCTGAGACTTTCCAGAAACGACGAAACTTGCCAGTTTGTCCACTTGGAGCCAAACCTCTACAGTGGAGACGAGAGAGAGAAGAGTTTCATGTTCAGCGCAGTAGTTTACATGACCCCGAGGGCTGTTGCATTCACATTACGGGTCTCGATAGGCATAGAGTGTTTGTTTGAAGACGTTTGCTACACAAATCGACGCTATGGTCCCAAGCATCCAGTGGCTTATCTGTGTAAAGAAAAAGAAGTTCATCTTTCCCTTTTTTCAAGAACCTAAGATCTCTAGTGTACTATACTGTATCAGTTCTTCACATTCATGGATCTTCGGAGAAAAACTTGTCATGGGTTCTTACGAGCCGCTGAGTGTGGCTAAGGACACGGAGGGAGATGTATTTATGCGTCATTAGTTGACACGGGATGCGCGATGCCACTGAATATTAGCTACCTCTCGTCGGTTTCTCTTGCAAAAATCTGAGCTTAGGGAATGGCTTGGTTTAAAGCAAATGGTAATTGGAGTTAGAAGAGAATCTTGAGTATTAGTACATAGTTTTCCTTTTGTAACTGCTCAAAGCAATAGTAGAAGGATACAAATTACAATTTTGTTCATGAGATAGGAATATTAGCGTGGTTAGTATATATTGTATACCGGTGATTATTATCTATGAGTTCTTATAGTTCAATCATGAGATTTTATGCAAGGCATCTTGCCCTTTCCAGAAACTTAATTAAAAAAACCCAAACTATTTCCTTATCTCTTCCCTCATCATCATCATCATATTTTTCCATCATAGATTCTCAGCTTCGGGAATGATCCTTCTACCTATGCGATCATAATCAATTTCTCCAACGGTTAGTCATCTATCTCAGATAGGGGAATAAATTATGCGGGTCGGGGTTGGACATATAAACAGAAACCGCATCCCACGATGGACCGGCCCCTACGACCTACAGAAAATCAAATCTGCGGTGGGTTAGGCTATTTGGACGCAGGCTAATCCTTCTAACACCTCTACCTATCTCCGAAAGGTAAGCCTAGTTGTCAACAAGCTGAACCCGATCACCATGAACAGAATTTGTTTGTGGTGGGAGAGTTCTTATGCACGTAACGTGGCCCTTATGCCTATGTTTGGAGTTAATCTCTTGATTTTTTATAACAAACCAAAGTTGAGGAGTCCATGTCTTTCACTAATTTACTTGTATGATAAAGGGCGTACGTTCCAATGGATACTCAACTTAAGAGAACAAAACACAAGTAATATCACAACTTTTCAATGTATTACCGTTCTACTAAAAAATCTCACGAAAATGCAATTTTTTCCACCATTACTTTTTAACCATTTTTTTTACACATGAAACAAATTAGGAAACTGAAAGACTTAAAATGATTAATAAAAGAGGAAATCACACAAACATGAGATAAAAAATGCCAAAACACAGAAAATTATTTACAAGACAAACACCATTTACGTTGCGTTGCTTTAGCCAGAGAGAGAGAGAACCTTATTTGGTGAAGCCTCCTTCTTCATTACTGTTTTTTAAACTTAAGATCTTTCTTTTTTAACTTTCATGGAGGCTAACGAATACTATAAACCACACATCCACTTTACCCCAGACACAAGTATCGACCAGTCCTGGACTGATTTTTGCCGCATTTTTATCGACAGACTGTTGTGATTCATCTTGCTTGCGAGTTGTCGTGGGTGTATATGGAGACGAATGAGTCTGCAGCTCCAGCTGCAAGTAGAACCTGGTACGGATGAAACGTGAGGCAACTTACTGAGCCAATCTTCTGTGCCATGAAAGACGGGTAGTATCGGATTATCCCTAGTTGTTCTCCCTGAAGGCTAAACACTTTGATGAGTTGTTTAGCTGATCCGCTCGCGATTATTGGAGCATGTCTGTGAACGGTTAAGGCCGTTAGTGAACCCCTGTGTGCGTCAATCGTCAGGTATGTGTCCCTTGTTGTTCTTAGGTCAAGGAACTGTATGTCACCGGCCTGTGATGCACTCACCACCTGAGAACAACAAGGAACATATATTAGTTCCGGAGAAGCGAAAAGAATTGAGGAACTGTTGACAAAACTATACGGACTTGCAAAACAAATTCATAGGCATAGTAAGAAACGGTATAAAGCCGACAGTTCAGAGATTTGCAACCTTTGCGGGATCAAGCCCGGGCTGAAAACTGAGTCCAACCACTCTTTCAACTTTTGAATGAGGCCGAGTCGCGCAGACAAGTCTTCAACAGGAGAAAATATATTCAGTGATGTACTCAAAACTATTTTTGCTGTTGTAATATTCAATATACAATTGGAGGAGTTCTTGTTCAATTTTTCCATTCAAAATTTAGCCATAAAGCAACTTACGGTTCAGGTGACCGGACATCATAAAGTCTTAAAGACCCATCAGTGAACCCAGCAGCTAGTTGACCTCCGTGAACTTGAGAAGCCGACTACAAAGATAACTTAAAGTAAGAACAGTTCCAACGTATTGTATCTCCAGACCAGTCATTGTTAGTATCTTCCTGCTCGTTCTAAGTTTGAACAACCATTTGCTGAGAATCAACACACCTAGATAACTTAGTTTCATATATTAGCCTAATATCAGCCCGGCTGACAATCAATGAACACAAGGCAAGATCACTCTCAGATTAATTATCAAGACAAGATTCTCTTTCATTCAGATCATAGATACAATCTAAATGACCTATCAAACAATAGCATCTGTATATTATTTCCTTTGATTCGTTAAATACTTTTTTAAATAGATCATAATGGATCGGTAGCAAATCATGACATTCTAGTAATAAAGAAGAAGATTGTTCACGCAGACTTACAAGTGCTGTAACTCCGCACTCTGATCCAGATGAAATAGATCTTGCAAGCTGTTCTTTCTCAAGGTCCCAAACCGTGACTGTTGACACCTCCCCAGAAGCATACTGTAAAATGCCAGTAAGCCGTAAATAACAGTAAACCAAAATTCGTAACTAGGAATAAAAAACGAAACACTGCATAGCATTATTGAAGCAATCACAAACCAGGTAACCAGACTGTTGCTGCCAGTCCACGACAGCGTTCAAGTCACGCGCACCAGGCTTGTGACCCTGGATTGAAGAGAACCCAGTAACAAGCTTTTGTCTACCTTTTGTTGCATAATTTTTCCATATCCGGACTGACCCATCACCTGATCAAAATTTTCCAAAACAGACAAGATATAAAGACCATTTCTTGACAGCCATAATCTGAAAGACTGGCTGGTCAAAGAGTTGTGAATCTTACATGACGCAACTAGTAGCATAGAGTCATCAAGTTCATTGACGAGGCAGAGCTTTGAAATTCCTTTGTCAGGAAAATCATGATTGTCAAAGCCATTGAGAAGAGTTGCTTCCTCATAGTTCCACACTCTGCGAGGAAAATACAGCGAAATACTTAGTACAGTAGATGATTCTCGATACAATATTAAAGTCACGAGTGAATCAAAGTTTAGGAGCAATTTCAAAAGGAAGCTTTTTCTAAATGATTATACTAGCCTGTATTTTGCTTAACAGAGGGTTAAACTGAATGCAAGAAGTTGATCTAAGATCCAAATTTTAGCTATACTCTGAAGAAACCGGCATACCTGATCCGTTCATTCTCGTCTGCAGCAACTACGATAGGAGAAAAAGGGTGAAGGAGTGCCGTCTTTGTTCCAGATTCAAACCTCGTATCCCAGTTGGCAATAGGATTATTGCTGAGCTTGCTAATAGCTGGTCAAGGTAAAATGTTGCAAGTCAATTCAAGTGACTAGCATAGGAATAGAACCAAAAAAAGATAGCAGACAAAACTACTTACAAGAGTGCTGGCATTTTGCAATATGCTCAAGTGCAAATTTTTCTTTCTCTTCTCTTTTGGCAACCATCTCTTGACTAGCATCCGTCCCACCAAGTAGTGGTTTAGAAAAGTGGCCACAACTCCAGCTGTAGATAGTTGATACCGGAAGCAAACTCCGTTCAGATCCACTGACACCTAAAAGTGAATCAGCCAATCCTGAGTCTGGTGAACCCATACGATGAGGTCTGAACTCTAACGAACAAACTCTCCTCAGTCCACTTAGATAGTTTGTTCTAGGAGGGCTGACTGGAGGAGTTCTAAAACTTAAGGGCATATTACCTGTTGTCAACAACAGTGCAAGATCAAAACTCACTAATACTCAATCGTGGACAGCATTCTGAATTAAACAAAACATTGAAAATTTTCGCATCAACAGATGAACGTAAAAGACTCCTTTAACAGCTACCTGCATGCATATCAAACCATGAGGATGAACGAGCTAGACCAGCAAGAGGAGTGTGAGATGTTGTTGCAGCTTCCCCTGGTCGACCAGTGGGCTTCGAGGGTTTTGCAACAACCTGTTCAATTCCGATAATAGAAAGCACACGCCGCCCAAGACTTGCAATACGTGGACATGGATCTTTAGCTAATGCGAACATAGCTAGAACACACTGCGAATAAGCAGCATTATCCAACAGTCTTGGTTGATGGGTAGCTCCATTGCTGACACTGTCATGCATGATTCCAGAATCAGAATGTAACGAAGAATCATCAGATAATGGAGATCCATGCATTAGCCCAGAGGAGCCAAGAGGGCTGCTAGAGATCCTAGCCTCACGAGCCACTGGTTGGCTATCAGTACTAGATCTAGTCAAAGAACCCATGTGAAAAGAAACAATTGTTGCGCTTCCATTATCATGGAGTTTAGCTATTGAAGGGAGCGAAGTTAGCAAAGAGCTTGACTGAGACTTCGAATATGAAGATGCGACTGACTTTAGGTGCTTTTTGTGGCCAAAGGCAAAACGTGCAAGAGCTGTAAAGACATTACCAACAGATTATCTAAGGGATCAAATAGGAAAAGTTAGAAGCAGGCTACGCTTCAAGATGATATGTAATATATGCCGAATGAACAAAGAAAAATATTCCGCAATGCACAAAGCTCTATATGAACTTTCTAAATGAGGTACAATATGATTTCAAGGTATACTGGGTTATAATAAATACAAGCCTCTCTAACTAATGCATCAGATAAATAGGATTTGTAAGCAACATCAAATTAGGCAAATTATAAATCAAGAGTAGAATGTCGAGATATAATTTAAAATAATCTCATCAGGTTAGAACTTCTTTTTACTTTGAAGTTAAACGACTCTGAACTCTAACTAGGAACCTGAGTCCCATGATTATGAATGATTGAGAGTTTTGCTTACCTACAGCAACCTCTGCTCGGACAAGTGGACTCCCATCATAAACTACATCTAAGAGACTTTTAATGATAGCGTCTTCAGCTCTTATCTTTTCATCATCATCAAATTCATCCTCCACAACACTTTTACTAGAGTCATACCCAATATCAAGTAAGGTACCCAGGGCGAAAACAGCAGCAGCCCGGACCTGCAACAGAATGCTATGGTCAAAAATTACACTGTACACGAAAGACATGACACAAATATCTGAGCTTCACCTCAGGTTGTGGCTCGGAGAGCAGGGGTGCTAACTTTTCAAAAGCATTTGTCTCCCTACCAATTATTTGGGCCTCCATAAAATCCTCCCACAATTTTCCAAGACAGAGACAAAGCCATTGTAGAAACAATGGTTCTGGCTGTGGATCACTTGGTCCAGATACTTCAAGGTACCCCAGACAAACACCAATCAAATTAGCTTCAAGACATGCTTCCTGGCCTCGTCGGTGTCCATCCACAATGACAGCCAGAACAAAAGCAGCCATAGCTCGTTGCTCTGGAAATGCACCCGAGCTATCAAGAAATCTTATGAAATATGTATGCCCGCCATCCTTCACCAGATCAATTTGACATGACTGAAAACAAAGAGAGACCAGCCATTGTTGGGATAAAACAAACGAGAGGGCTTAAGCAGGACGAGGTGTGATGATCGGAAATAAGCAACTTGATCCAATGTCCAACGATATGATATAAAATATGCAGATAAATTTTAGAGGGCAGAATTAAGAGATACAGCATTTAGAATTTGGTCCTTAGCCTCAATTATGGTCACGTAACAACAGATGCACACTAAAAAGATAGCTAATATAGAAACTAGCACAAATTTGTATAATAACAAGCAGAGGCATGACAAACCAACATCGTCTTCCCCGAAAATAGCTCATGTGTGACATCAAATTACCTTATCAAGCGCAAGAATTTTTGTCCATATGAAAACAAGAATCTGTCTCAGCTCATTCGTTGTTGTTTGCAGAAGCTTCAGCACGTATGGGAATATTCCAACAGACAAGGCCTAAAAGAAATTTTCACATCAACCAGAGAAAACTATGTGTAAGCCAGGAAAGGTAATTCAAATGTAGAAGTATACCAGATCCACAGCCCATGAACCCATATCAAGAAATCTTCCAAGAAGTACAAGAGCACGAAACCGATGGCACTGGCTAAGTAACACCTGAAACATATCATTCTGTTAATACGCTACAATGATAATAAATGAACAAATCTATGTTGGACATCCAGAAGGAAGCAAAAGACCGTTCCTAAAGTCATATCCACAGAAACGTCAAGCGTGGTATAGTGAAAAGCATGCATCCCCTCTCTCTCAACAAAAAGGGGAAATGAGAAAATCAGAAATTAAGGTTGCACCTGAAGAACAATAGGTAACTGCTCCGGTGGCTTCTTCTGCTCGGATCCATGATCAAGCCACACCTCAAAAGCTGTCAGTTGTTCAGTAAAAAATGGACTTGGCTAGAAAAGGAAATGAACGAGTATTAATAACAAGGTGGACGCCGTCATAGACAACTATAAGTCAACAATTAAAGACAACAAACCTGAAACTCTGCGTTTGGGTCAAGAATAAGTTGGGGAAGTTGAGAAAGGCAGATTTCAGCAGCCATGTCCCATGCGTCCCTGAAAAGCATTCAGCAGCTAGCTTTTACAAAAAAAAAAACTAGACACATAACATTTGATCTAATAGAAAAATGGTTCATGTTTAATACCACATATGATGTTGATGCGTAGGAGGCAGCATAGGGTGAGATATTGGATTACAATTTGCAGACCGCATTATTCTCTCGGCAAGTAAGAAATTACGGAAAAGACTAGCAACCAACAAGTCCTGTCTGAATAATCTCTGGAAAAGTTCTGCAGGGTAAAACTAACATTCATGGGGAGGGACGTAGATACATACAAAGAAGTCGAATTACAGAGGTCAGGCCTTGATACATTATGCGTCATGTTTGGAGAAATACCATGAGGAAGCACATTCCATGCAATTGTATCCGTCACTGCTGTGAAAATCCAGTTTAGTTCCCCTAACAATGTCTTGCGGTCATTTTGGCGGCCTGGAATTCTGTCGATAAGTGATTCATCAATGATTTCTTTCAGAAGAGAACGTCTGCAGAACCTGCAATGGAAAGCCTCTGGTGTGAGCTGCAAGACAAACTGAACTGCATAGTTCCATATGGGCATAAATCAAACACATTCAGTATTAAATAGCAATATATTTCCTAATGTCTTGTAAGATCCTGATCCTTTGGTATCATCAGAATACGTATGCCAAGAAGTTTTGTCTACCTCATGAAAAACAAGAACAGGCTAATGAAGATTCTATAAACTACCTTGATGGCATGGAACTCAAACTACATTTAGTAAGAAGAATATCTGACATCTGAGTACGTAAAAAGGTCAGAGAAGGAAAGAGGATTTACCATTTCAACGCCATTTTAATGGGTGTTGTGAGGCAAGAAGTGAAAACATCAGCTGGAAATTCAACGCTCTGAGGAAGTGTCTCATGTACATCACAAGCAGCAAGTATAATGCAGTCCCTTGCAGATCCAGAGGAGCCAGACGAACCCCAATCATGAAGCTACCAATAAAATTTGAACGTCTTTCATCATTTTATGGAACATCAGTTGCCGAATCAAGGCCTAATTTCGGCAGGAGGAAGTGTAATATGAGTAAAAGCGGTTGTTTCCTTTACCTCAGCAAAGGCATTAAGAATCATCCTAGCAGCAGAGCAGTCAAAAACATAGATGGAGGGTGTCTTCAACCAGGAATCCAGCTCACTGATTGGCAATGGAATGTACTGTGTATAACTCTGCTCAGACGAAGGTTCAATCAGCATATGGTAACAGACAAAAGGGAACAAGAACATGGTAGAGACGAAAAAGCTAGCAAAAAACAGACCTTGTTGAATACCCAAATTTCACCATTAGCTGTAGGCTTTGGCACACCATGCCCGTTATAATGGAATAGAACTCTCTCGGTCTTTGCATATTTCCGACAAGTCAAGCACAGCTTCCTCACCTCATCTACCGTCGGATCTAACTGAACCTTATAGCGGGCCTGAGAAAAATTGCAAACGAAAATGAAAAGCATAACTTAAGAACATAACAATGAGAATGTGCTGGAAAAGAAATTGCCACCCTTGGTTGCCATCTCTCATACTGAGTACTCAAACTTTTTCCAATTGTCTCGAGGGCTTTTGGTGGGGCCATAGAAAATGGATCTGCCCTCGGATTAAATAAGAGAGAAAACCGATTATGTCGTGAAAGAAAAAAGCATAAACACGCAAAAGAAAAGAGTGTATTAGGATTTAGTGGCTGATGGTTCAACCTATCCAGGCCTCGATTCTAGCACATGGAGATATCTTTATGACATCTGGCGGATCAACAGTAATGTTCAAACACAGAACTAGAGCTACACATCCTGTTTTCATCTGCAAAGGAAGAAGAATAAAAGAGAGCAAAAAACATGAGACTTGCAAGAATTCCCCTAGCCAACAATCCAATAAATGCCTGATCTAGCTAGCATTGGTGGACATAGTATTGTTTCTTAACAGACATTTCGGATTGAATCGAAAACGTCTATCATGTTGCCACTTTTTGAACTTTTGCTTCATTAAAACTCATCTCCAATATAGATAATGATTTTTCTAGACAATGTAGTTCTTCTATGAGAGTTAAACAATACAAAAGACGTAGCCATTCTATTTGCACAAGCTAACTTATCATACTTGCACCTAACAACAACGTTCAACAGTAACTTACTCGCTCTTTAAGCCGCCATTTGGGAACCAATATGGTCTCCGACTGCGCAGAACCCTCGGAAGCATCGTGTCTAAGCTCGCAGAGCACAATAGTCTGAGGCAAGTACGCCATGCTAGTGGCGGTGGCGGATCTCTCCGATGTGTCATTTCCATAGCTACTACTCGTATCCTCTGAATCCTTCCTCCGCGAAGGAACTGACGAATCACCGTCACAGTGACTGGAGACACGGTCGTCGTCGTATCGATGATTAGAAGCTAAAGAAACAGAAGATTGCGAGAACCGAGACACCATTAAGTCTCCTAATGCCATCCAAATCGGAGAACACACCCGATTCAACACCCCCCACTCTTCTCCTAAATCGCGCAAAATCAAAATCCTCAACCCTAAGCTTTCTATTCAGATATAGCGAGAACAGGAAAACCAAATCGGAGCTAAAGAGCCAAGATCAATCAACAAAGCCGCTGCACCAGCGGCGCGAGAGCAGAGAATCCAGCTCGAAACAGAAAATAAAAACCTCAGATACACAGAGAAGCGGCGGCGGAATCGCTACGAATCTGTAGAAGCGACGGATAGAAGACGATGATGGTGAATACGACGGCGATTGAGGCGGCGGAAACGGAGGCGCGTAAACAGTAGTGGTGGTGGTGATGGCGGCAGCTAGAGAGAAAGTGAGAGAGGATGCGAAAATTGGGATTTTGTCAAGAGAGAGAGACACAAAGGGAAAGTCATTTTCCAATACGTTGCGTTTTGATTCCTCTTCTCTCTCGTGTTTTTATATTTAAATTAATAGTAAACAAATTAAATTTTAGTTCTTAATTAAACTAATTAATTTGTTGTTAAAATATTTGAAATTTTTTGAATATATTATGCTTTAAATGAACACCGACCAATTATATCCAATTCTAACTAGTGCCTAATTGACAACTGTCCAAAAAAGCATGAATTGATCCAAATTATATGAATTTTTGAATTCGACACTTATCGGGATCTAGTGAAAGTTTAATCAGTGATTTAAAATGATTTACATAGTTCATATTTCATACTTTATCCGACATTTGAATTTTACATGATTTGTATTTTGAATATATCTTCTGATAATAGTTGTTTTGTTACTTTAAAGTGATTTAAATTTTTTAAGTATCAGTAAGCTGCCGCATTTAGTTAGCAGATCAAACGGTACGATTTTTTAATACTCCTTCCGTATCATTTTAAATGATTTTGTAGAGGTATTTTTTGTTTCAATTTAAATGATGTTTTCACTTTTCTATACAAAAATTTAATGTTATTTTATGTTTTTGATCATTTATATTCTGCATTATGATTTATAATTGGTTGAAATAACTTTATTTAATGCGATTTTTATGCTAAATGAGGTAAAATAAATAAAAGTTCGTAATTTTTTAAACAGTGCGTAAAAACCTTAAACATCAAATATTGTGAAACAGAGGAAGTAGATTTTTAGTTGAAAGTATGAGCGGTTTAAAAAATCGGGTTTTTTAGGCTATATTCTAAATGGTGTTTTCTTCAAAATCTTTTTTATCTCCAATTTAGTTTTTTTCATTTAATTTTAACTCGTGATAATTAACGATATGTACATACTTAAATTGATGTATAGGATTGTCATCTACTAATTATTTGATCTATTCTAATGGATACAATTTGGTTTTAAAGTTAAGATATTATAATGAACATTTCAAATATGGTGACTTCTAATTAGTCTTGGAGCCTAAAATTAGCCTCATAGCCACTATCTTAGAGTTGTTCAACAATATAACATGTCATGATTATGTTGTAGTTTTTTTTTCTGTCAAGAAGATTTCATTAAAACCAGATCAAATACGACCATAAATACAATTTCGACTATCTAGAAATAGCTGAAACGAAAACCCACAACAGGAGAAGCAAAGTCCACAAAAAGGAAGACCAGTAGAACATATACTAAAATGTAAACATGAAGTACTAAAAAAGAAAGAAATGTGGTGCTAAGATTCATGATTATGTTGTAGTTTTTTAAAATCCATGAATTTTAAAATCAGGTGGAAAAAGATTTGAGTTTAAGTCTAATTTTAATCAAAAATTGAGTTTTTCCCGGTCACGAAGGATTTCACATGCGGTCCTCAACGTCTCGGAAACGACGGTTTGATTGTGTCCTTGGGACTGTGAGCCCCATGTGCCGACACGATAGCGTGGACCGCTAGAACCCTTAGGACCCCTACCGGCTAGTTTGGATTCATCTCGGTGAGGCTCGGGACACCCGATTTATCCCAAAAAAAAAATTGAGCTTTTCTTTAGTCAAAAGAAGATTAAGGTTTAAATAGCAAATGTCTAATTAAAAAATCAGTAACGGTCAAAAACACCCAACGAACAGATCGTTGTCCTGAATAACATAAAAGGTTAGTAGAGGAAATCAAACCTCTATGTTTCTCTCTTTCTCTTAAACACATACTTTCCAGTTTCGAAAGATGAGAAAGACATTATGCATACTTGAAGAACTCATCTTCGTACTGACGAGTCTAGCGTCAGCTATCTTTCCAGGCCTCGCCGTCCTTCTCCTCGGCTGCGCCTTCCTCCACCTCGCCTTTTAGTACCAATCGCTTAGTCTTGTAGGTTTTTCATTGAAGTGTTAACACAACGTTTTGTGTCATATACCGTTTGAGAAAGTAAAAAAAAATGAAGCAATGACTTGTTGTCATATAAATTATGTAATATATTTTGGTGAAAATGTAAATAAACGATTGGAAGATTATAGTTTTACTATTGTCTATTGTGTTGTAGAAACACATACGGGTGATTTTGAGCATTTGAAAAGCTACTATGTGATACGATTTATATAAAGACAAAATGGTGTGTGATGAGAGTTTCAAAATAATTGATTTTGCTATATATTTCAGCAAAATGCATTTTTATCTTTTTGGTTATTTATCATGAGAGAATTTAACGGGTAAACGTGTTGGTGCTGGATTAGTATTGGAATAAGTAATTTTCTGGAAAATGAAAAGATCGCGCGATGATTTGCATGAACATTAAATTGATTATTTACAGGGGAGAGACGGACTAGAGTGTTACATAATTTTGTCCAACTTTTCACGTTACTTTTTAACATTTTTCTTGTTTTTTTTTGTTAAAGGCTATTCAATTTAAATTGCGAAGAGTCACGAAATTTTTTTTGTTATCGCTTTTATTGTTGGAATTGACTTTTTGGGCAAGAGCTCACATTTAACAACACAATTGAAAATTTTTAACATTACGTTTTTAAAAACATTTCAAAATAATTGAATCATCTATTTTATTAAAAGGGAAGTCATAAACCTTTTCATGTGTGATTTTTTAGAGTGAACATATTTTAGAAATTTTATTAAATGTATCTAATAAATTAAAAAAATTCTAATTACTCATTTACATATTCCAACAAACATATTAGAACATTCTAATGTTCTTTTCACTTAAGCAATATCAAAATTGTACACCAAACAATTTAATATCATCAATTTTCAGCAAATTTAAATATAGTTTGTTTTCAAATTCAAAATAAATCCGTAACTTGTAAAATATTTATATTACAATATTATTATTTTCTAAACAAAATTTTTACAAAAATTCAAAAAAATTATAAAGTGATTAAATTTAGAAAAAATCTATAAAAATTATAAATAATTTATATAAACTATAAAAATTTAATTTTAGTCATCTGATGTTTTTTAAATACCTAACGGGTTTTGTTTTACGGTATTTCAAGAATTGGATATTATTCGAACTGAATTCATACGAGTATCCGATGAAATCTGAAAGTTAGAAAATCTCAAATCTAAACCGAACTCAGAATTCGATATATCTGAAAATTTTAAAAGTTTTGAACCAGAAACCGAATTCGAAACTCGAAATAACCGAAAATTATAAATTCGATACTCGAAAAATCTAAACATGATCAATACTATATAAAATTATTATAAAAAAACCGTGCGGTTGCGCGGATAAAAATTCTAGTATAATGTTTAAAAGACTTCGTTGCATCTAACGGTAAACATCAACTAGTCAACACCAATATACTAAAAATTTTTCCACGAAGCTTATACTAGAGTTGCTATGAGTGTCTATCAACTATCTACCATTAACAAGTGAGCCTGAAGAAACCTCCAAGAAAGACGAAGAAGCGTTTGAGCTCGAGGCTTTATCAGAAGAAACATAACCGAAGACATTTGATCTATTTCCATCTCTTGAAGCATCCGAGAAACCGCAGTTTCCATCAATATTCGGAACATCCTCATCCTCGTTCAAATATCTAATCACGGTTCTCATCGTTGGCCGAAAACTCGGTTTCTGATGACAACAGAGTAATCCAACAAGAAGAGCTAATTTCGCCTCACGGCCATCGAAACTAGTACCGAGTTTCTGATCAACCGCACCAAGGATTCCGCTGGTAGCGTGAAACTCCATAACCAAATCAGCTAAAAAGAAGTCTTCCGAATTCGTCGGTTTATTACCAGACACAATTTCCAACATCAAAACGCCAAACGCGAAAACGTCAGACGCGGTTGAGCCTTTACCGTTACGTGTGAGTTCAGGTGCCATGTAGCCTAAAGTCCCCACGACTTTAGTAGTATGCGTTAGCGTTCCGCGTTCGTAAAGCCTCGCGAGCCCGAAATCGCCTAATTTAGCGTTCATATCCGCATCGATAAGAACATTACTGGCTTTCACGTCTCTATGAATCACGATTTGTTCCCATTCTTCATGTAAATACAACAGCCCCGACGCGATTCCCTTTATGATCTCGAAACGCACGTCCCACGGCAAAATCGCGCCGCTTCTCCTCGGCGTTTTGTACAACATCGCGTCGAGACTACCGTTTGGGATGTAATCATAAACCAACAAAAGATCGTTTTTGTGTTTACACCATCCTTGAAGATTCACAAGATTCTTATGCCTTAATCTTCCTAAACTTTCGATCTCTGCGACAAACTCTCGAACACCTTGTAGACTATCTTGAGTTATCTTCTTCACCGCGATTAAACCCGAAGAAGATAGATTTCCTCTGTAAACAGTTCCGAATCCACCGGAACCAATGATCTCACTCTCTTTGAATCTCTGTGTTGCTAAGTAGAGATCTTTGTAATTGAATCTACGAGGACAATCAATCTCCCAATCCTCTAAAATATCTTCTTCTTGGTTTCGTCTTTTGTACATCACAAATGCTAACAACAACACGATGAAGACCAAGACGAGGATTGATAAAGACGCAATCAAAGCGACAATTTGAGAATTGTGACCTTTCTTGTTACGCAAGGCTGTCTTCGGCGGCGGAGGAAGCTGCGAAAGATCAAGCGGATCCGCCTTTGGAGACTCTCCACAGCTTGAAAAACTCCAACCCATTAGATAATGAGCACTCCTCTGTTCTCTCCCAGTCGCTGAAGTGAATCCGACATACATTTCTTCCTCCACGACCTCCAACAACTTCGAAACTCGCCGCGAGATCAAAGGCTTTTTAGGTCTAAACCCTAATCGCGTCGGATACATCGTAACGTTCAACGTTTCGTCGTATCCGTCGTAATCGACATGAACTCGGATCGGTTCGCCGCTCTCGAGTTCAAAATCCTCTTTCCTATCATCAGTATCGTAATAAACGACAGGCTCTTGTATATCCGAGAAGAGACTGTTGAAATCAAGACCGATATGATTGCCTCTTCTTTCGAAACCGTCTTTAAAACCTTGTACCGTGTCGAACTCAACTGCGAAAACATGATTCGATTGATTCCCATTGTTGGTTCTGTTTAAAAGACCCATGAACTGTCCAGATTCAGCTCCGGGACGATTTGGTGTGGGAGAAAGTGTGAATGTAAACCCAAAACCACCGTTTCCGATAGCGATTGGGATTATGACGAAGACAAAAGAGGTACTAAAGGAACAAACTTTGTTGTTGTTGTTGTTGTCACGGAGTCGAATCGGGTTTCGATAAAACATTGTTCCTATGACGTTGTGGTTTTGATTAGTTAGTATAAGTAAACCATCGTCTTGTTGGATTGTGGAAACTCCTTCTGTTTGAATCTCTGTTTGGTTTCCTTTGAAACCTTTGAAAGTGAAATTTGTTGTCGCCACCGACGCAAGAATTGAAATTTTAAGAGTGTTTGATGATAAACAGAGCAAGAACATGATGTATGAGGAGGTTATGGATCTTGCTATGTTCATTGTAGAAAGTAAGAGATTGAATGTTAAGGAAGAGTTTCAAGTACATGGATATGTTTTGTTCATATGCTCTCTCAAAGTCTCTCAAATGCAGAAGTTGTGAGATGAAGGGAGTAGCAAAAGGTCAAAGTCAAGGTCTTTTGGACAATTTGTGTGATTGGGTTTTGTTAACCAATTGTGTGGAGGAGATTGAGTTTCACTCGAATCAAAAATTTTCATGATATTTCACGTAACGGAGTTATTGATACTTGACATTTGACAAAATAGCCGCCGACGAAAAAATGATAGACAAAGATATTTATGCGTTTATTGAAGAACTTCCTTTGTTTCGTTTTAAGTAAAGTTTTAGAGATTTAATTTTCTTTCAATGTAAGTATGTTTCCAATTTTCGATACAAAAATGTAATATTATATTTTGCGTATGTTTTCTCATTAGTTAAACCAGTGTTAGTTAATGTTGTTTTTAAATGATCGAGATAAATTGTATAAAAATATATAGTTTACTATACTGTATGCATTAACCTTAAATACAGTTTAAATTGAAGCATAAGGAGTATATTTTAAAACATGTGAATAGCTATTATTTTTTTGAGACCAAAAGAATTGAAACCGAATCAGATCGAACCAAAATATTTTTCATGTATCCGAAAATATCTATACATACTCAAAATTATCTAATAATAACATAAAAAACATATTCGAATGAGTACTTAATTCAATCGGAATCAAATCGAACTAATATAAACTTTTTTTTATTTCAATAGTTTTAAATTATAAAACCAAATTATCCGAAATACGGAAGAACTATTTTTACGAACCAAAAAATTTTATGTATCCAAAAGTACTCAATAATACCCGAAAATAACAAGATAAATATATTTGAACGGTTATTTAATTCAGTTGAAACCAATCTAACTAATTTAAACTGATTTTTTTAGTTTCAATAGAATTTTAAAATTTTAAAAACCAAATTATCCGAAATCCGAAAAATTATATTTTCGAACCGAAAAGATGTATTTATCCAAAAGTACTCGTCAATACCCGAAAATAACAAGAAAAACATATTCAAACGGTTATTTAATTCTGTCGAAATCAAATCCGAACCAAACCGAACCGAAGTTCAATTTATTGGTCACATACTCACAGTTTTCATCAGCCCATTATAGAAAGTGAAAGCTAAAGGGCTTTGGCCCATATTGTCTTTGTTTCTTCACATTATACTTTCAAGCAGTAAGTAAGCACCGATTTTGAAACTCAAAACTCACAAAATCAAAATCCAGATTCATCATCGTCTCCATCTTTCTCTCTTCTCTCATCATTTTTTTTCTTAAATTTGAATTTCTTCAGCCAAGAGACAAATTCACAAAAATTTACTGCTAGATAGTGAAACTTTTAACATTTTCGTATTTTCAGAAAATGGGAAACATGTCGGAGAATTTCGATATCGAGGGTTTAATCTCTTATGGATACGATTTGATTCACTTGTTGAATGATAAGAATCCATTCGAAGTTGTATCTCAAAGTTTCGAAGACTTGAAAGCTCTCAATTTCACCTGCGACGAAGATTTCAACCAGATTCAAGAATCTATCGCAGGTCAGAGTGTTTTTTCGATTTGGGTCTCTAGATTATATCTGAAAGCGATGATTTTTAAGATGAACAACGGAGATTTAACTTGTGATTTGATTGATTGAGGAAGAAGTGTTTGGTCTTTTTGTTTGTTTGATATAGATTGTAAGAAGAAACTTGATGCTTGTAAGAAGAAAGCAGAGGAAGCTTATTTATATGTTTCTTACGAAGATGAAATTGAACGACTCCAGAAAGAGCTTGAAGAAGAGATTGAGCAAGAACACAAGCTAAAGGAGGAACTTAGATAAGTATAGTTTTAGTTTCAGTGAGATTTATTTCTCTTACATTTGGTTTAGTGACACAAATGAATCTGTGTTTTATGTCTATACAGTCATAGCTGATGAACTCAAAGACCAAAATGCTCAAAGGATATCGATTGAAGAACAGAAGCGAGCGGTGAAGAGAAAAGAGCGAGACGACTTGAGAGCTGAGTAAGAACTATTGCAATTGCTTGCTCTTGGAAGATGTTTTTTTTCCGGTGTTTCACTCTCTTTTCTTTTGCAGGAAGAAGCTCTCTATGTATGCTTCTGTTACGAAAGTTATACCGAACATCGGTGATCCATCAAAGATCTCAGGATGTATCCTTTTCTTTCATCATCTCTTTACTCTGTTCACTAGTTTCTCCTTAAATCACGAGTCACATTCGCTTTTGTCTTTTGAATCCTTGATATGAATATCCAACAGATATGGTGGATCGCGAGAAAAGGGTAATAGAGAAGTTCCAATTCGAGACAGATAAGATGACGGCCTTCGAGACATGTAACAGTATTTGGGAAATTATAAACAAGCAATAGACAGACTTTGACACCGGTTCATTTTTCGTTTGATGTATCTGTCTGACCAGTCTCGGTTTTAGGCTTTTAGCTTAGCAACCAAAACAGACTTCATGCTTAGTTACCTTTGGATTAGATTATGAATATGTTTCTCATGTATCACCATAATCATCTATGAACATTTCCCTTGCAAGCTTCGGTATCTGTAAAATCCAAAACCTTCAGCTCAAGATGCAGCTGCTAGCGTTAGCAGCATTTTAGTTTCGATATGTTTCAGTATATTCTTTGAACGCCTTTCGGTAGGATTCAGTGACTATGAATCCACATCTTAGTGGCCTAGCTAACTTGGGGGTTTGTTATCTAACATCTCCATTGAACTTTGGAACTTGCTTAGTGTCTCCACTGAGCCATTGAACTGGCAGGTTTCGAACCAGAAGTGATGTTCGAAAAGGAGGAGCCGTGGAAGCCGTGCGGCTTTAGTGGTAAATGACGAAAGAGCCCTTGAAACCATTGGCTTTCTTCCTTAAACCTTGTGATGAATTGATTGATGATGAAGAAGAAGAAGAAGCTTTTTGTTATATAGGAGGGAGTGAAGAGAATGGTGACCGTTGGATGATGATATCCACGTGTCAAAATCTAATTAAATCTTTATTTACAGGCGTGTGTTAGACTCATGCTCTTAATACAATGGTATAGTGTGAACACAAAATAACAATCCACGTCACTACTCCATTGCCACGTCACAAAAAACAAACTTTGTTTTCACTTTTCAGTAGTTTTAATAATTACTACTTAATTCCTTAGAATCCACATTTGTGTACGTGTCAACACATTATTGGCTATCGTAGTGATATACAAGAGACGAATCGGTGATGGAAAAAAAACCCCGATCGCGCGAGAAAGAGAGATCTCTCTGAGAGAGAGAAAGAGAATGGATCAGATCTTGAACAAAGTTGGATCTTACTGGTTAGGGAAGAAGGCGAACAAGCAGCTCGATTCCGTCGGTGATGATATCAACGTACGCATCTCTCTCTCTATACTCACTTCACACTAGCTTACTTTCACGAATCGTTGAAATTTCGGTTTTCGAATTCTGATCTGGATCCGATGCTTTTGAAATTCTCGATTCATCGTTCGTGCTGTGTCTTAATCGATCTAAGCTTCACTGGATTTGCGATTTGTTTGCGTCTCTCTGATAAATGTTGTTGTAGCTTGTTCAGATTCTTCATTTCGAACTTAGAATCGAAATTGCGCTTGATCTTTGCGGTTTCTTCCTGTAGAATTTGACTGTATTGCTCCAAATTTGAAACCATTTGTGATGAATTGCGTCGTAAAAGGAAGTAGATAATATCGATTCTCATTAGGCTTTGATTTTGTCACTGTGGATTTCTTCAGAACACATGATTAGCTTCTCCTTGTTAGCTCAATTATGCGATGTCGATTTCGCATAATCAGTAACATTGGTTTTGTTTACAGTCTATCTCTACGAGTATCGAAGGAGGAACAAAATGGTTGGTGAACAAAATCAAAGGTTGGCTAACTTGTTTCATTTGACATATAAGGGAGAGACATATTCATACTTCGACAAATCCGAATTTTCGACTTTTGATTTCTGTTCTAATCTCTGCTATTTAGGGAAAATGCAGAAGCCGTTGCCCGAGTTACTAAAGGAGTTTGATTTGCCAGTGGGGATCTTTCCAAGGGATGCAACAAACTACGAGTTCAACGAACAAACGAGGAAACTAACTGTGTTTATTCCATCGATCTGCGAAGTTGGCTACAAAGATTCATCAGTGTTGAGATTCACAACAACTGTTACATGTTATCTCGAGAAAGGGAAACTAGCCGATGTTGAAGGGATGAAAACAAAAGTAATGATTTGGGTTAAAGTCACAAGTATCTCTGCAGATTCATCAAAGGTCCATTTCACAGCAGGGATGAAGAAAAGCAGAAACCGCGATGCTTATGAGGTTCTAAGAGATGGCGTTGAAGTTGATAAATTCTGATCTCTGCTTTTGCAGCGGGTAATATACCGATTCTTTCATCCTCTTTCTCCGTTCGCTATCTTATAAGTTTCGATTTAAGTTGTACAATATAAGGCTCTGTCTATGATAAGAACTTTTGCGTCTTTACGAAGATTTCTTCGCATCAATTTCAGTATAGTGAGTGATGATAATCAGCTTTTAGTGTAATGCCATCAAGAATATGGAGACTATGAACAATTCAGAAAACAATTTTATTTAGATTTTATAAATTTAATAGGAACAATTCAGAAGAAGAAAACAAAAGAACAAAAAAATCAGAAGAAAAGAAACAATAAATCTACTAAACTTCTACCTAAAGAGCCAACTGAAATAACCAAATCCTAACGTAGCAGAGAGAGAATGGTTTCGATTTCGATCACCTACGAGGAAGAAAACATCCGTTTGATTCCAGATTTCTGCTCTGTTGTTAGCCTCGACGGGAACTTAACGCTGAATTTGATTCTCAAGTTCCCTTTTTTCGATGGATCTTTAGGAATTGGCATGCCTTCTCCTTTCACCACCTCTTCATAAGAAGGGCTGATCACGTTGTTGATTGGAATCGTTAACGTTCTGCCATCCAGAGTTATAACCTGAGCTGTGTAACCTGTAAGGGCCTCCACGAGCGGGATCTTTTGGGTCATCACAAGGTTGTTACCGTCTCGCTTGAACACAGCATGTGGCTTCTCATCAACTATGAATACAAGATTTGCAGGTATGATTCCTCGCTGCTCGTTTCCTTTCTCCGGGAAAGTTATCTTCGTCCCTTTCTTCCATCCTGGCTTGATTTCTATCGTCAAAATCTCCTCAACCGTCGATGGTCTCCTGCATTGTAACAAAGAACGCGTTTTCAACTTGCATTACCGGTAAACAACAGAATCGACGCAGAGAAAAGCAACTCCAATGAATCTCAAGAGCATAGTCCCAGAGAACACTAATATGGACCCATAAAAGTTAAACTTTCTAAGCAACTTCATAGGAAAATCTATTCAATTCATGGCAATGTAGCTGAGAAACCGAAGCTAAAAAGCCGAAGAGAGTATTAGAAAAGTAACCCGCTTGAATCGAGGACATCCCGGGAGATCTTCATTTTCTTAGTGATTCCTTTGTACAAATCCTCCAAACTACAAGGAAGTTGTCTCTCTATAGGAGCAGCTTTCCTCGGCGGAGCATTATTCGAAGCTTCTCCTGCAGATGATGACCTATAAGACGCGAAAACGTCTTCAGCAAACCTGATTCCACTAGAAGGACCTGCACCACGTGAATCACCAAAGGGTCTTGAGAAGCCAAAGAACTCCGAGAAGATATCATCAGCACTTCTACCGTTGAACCGAAACGATCCTCCTCCGTCAGAACCGCCCGGAAACCCGCCTGCTCCTCCCGGAGGCGGAACCTGACTCGTAAGTCCTTCTTCTCCGTATTGATCATAAATAGCTCGTTTCTGAGGATCGCTCAAAACCTTAAACCAATTCAAACAACATAAAGAGATCATCAGTGACAATAAAATCAACAATGCTTCTTGATTCGAACATAAAGAGATCATCACTGACAAGAAAATCAACAATGCTTATTGAGAAACAACAACATTCTGAGGAATCGCTTGGAAAAAACGAAAGCGATTTTTCGAGTTTGGGTATAGAGATTTTTACATCGTAAGCTTCAGAGATCTGTTTGAATTTAGCTTCGGCATCTTTTTTGTTGTTAGGGTTCTTATCAGGATGCCACTTCATGGCGAGTTTGCGATAAGCTTTCTTCAAATCATCGTCTTTTGCGTTTCGATCAACCTGAAGAACTTTGTAAAAATCGACCCCCATTGTTAAACCTCTTTCTTTCTCTTAGGACTCGCTCGCTCGTTGTTGTCACTCGATCTTCTTCTTCTTCAATTGGATAAAAACTTTATAGATGATTCGGTTCCGTGCCGGTTCAGGAATTTATTTGGTAGTTACATCTTTTTATTAAACATGTAAAGATAAAAGACTATACAACACATTAAAATATAAGTAATAGAATATAATAACTTAGCATTAATTATGGAATATTTGGAACACTTGTTTGTAGAGTACGTTTATTGTTTTTGTATGAGGTCTTCCTTCTTTATCGGTTATCAATCTTTTCAATCTCGATCTCGATTTAACTCTAGATAGTGCAACATATAACTGACCGTGAAAAAATATTGGTCTAGGTAGATACAAACCAACATTTTGCAATGTTTGTTTCAGGTGAGTTGACAAACATTCTTGGGATCAAAATTTTGTCTTCTTCCACATTATTTCCTGTAATTATTATACCTTCTATCACATGACGTGCTAGTTGAGTTTCAATGTTACGTAGACACATGATAGGAGCACAAACCTTTAGTTTTAAACAATGTCTTGGTAGACCAGCAATTTGGATACTATTCAAAACTCGGTAGGATAGAGCACATATTCATTGTCCACGGTATCTGATAGTGTAATGCTGTTAGAGTTTAGAAAAACTTTCTCTTCACCTGAAATCATCATAAGATACATGTGTATAATAAAAGATATTGATTTTCTTAAAACTCACATATTTAATAGTTTTAATTTAAACGAAATTTACATGATAATTGGGAAAGCATGTAATCATTTATTTTATCTACCTCGTCATTCGTCGGACTCAGAATGGCTCTTTGTCTATATAAATCTTTGCCTATCGATGTCTGAAATGATTCTCCATAAACCTCTTTTGCGATAGTTTGTATAGGATATTCGTCGATATCAAATCCTCAGGGATTTCGATCTCAACTTGACCATCGTTTGGGAGATTTAATTTTCCATCTCCGATATCCAATATTCATTTTGAGAATGATTTGATATCTTTTGATACCTTATCTCCAATTCCTGCAGGTAATGTCATATTCTTTGTTAACTTCAAAACCTTTCAATGCTCTCAAAGTATGACGAATTCATTGCCGACAAAACAATCTCTGGTTTACCTCCTCCAGTTATAAGTTTATTATATGTTTGAAATCACCTCCAAGCACGACAATCTTACATCCAAAAGGTTTGTCCTCAGTAGTTCTAATAATATCTCGCATGTTGCGATCCAAAGTCTCGAAGCAGTGTCTGCTCATCATTGGCGCTTCATTCAATATGATTAAGCTGACATCTTGTACAAGTTCTGCACGATATGATCTTGGAATCATTTTATCGGACAGTTGTTTTATTTGGTCTTCACCGGTTCGATTCAAGAGGTTTCGATTTCTTTCAAAGGAAAAATATTACATCTGAGCCTAGCGATCGATACCCGCTCGAGCTATGAGGATTCGGATCCCGAATCCCAGCCTATAAAATTCGTACATATATTAGCTATAATCTTCGCTTCTATTCAATATATGTTGGGATGGATGAACTCAGCTGAAATATTCAAATTTAGATTTATTTCAGGTTATCCGGGATATTTCGATATTTTCGGATTGATTCAAGTGATTTAACCAAATATACTTGTTGAATATCAGAAAATAAATATGAATTTGAGGTATTTATTTAAGATTTGTATACTTATTTGGATCATTCTTTTGGATATTTTGATATTTTTGAAAGATTATTGGAATTTTGGATTTGACTTCAGATTTTGTGGATTTCGAATATTTTTAAATAAATGTTCGTATTTCAGGCGAGTTCAAATACATTCGATATCCTAACGAAACGAAATTCAAGATTTGGTTAAGTATATTTTAAGTTGTATTGGACTTTAGATGCAGATTTTTTCGATTAGAGTTCGAATTCATATCCGAGTTTCGAGTAAAATGTCTAGCTTTGGGCTAGAGGCCCATATGTTACTATATTAATGTGGCCCCTTGTGGATCTACTTATGAAATATTTGAGTGATAGAAAAAAAATTATGAAATATTTGAGGACTTAAGTATAAATATATAAGAACTCTTATATTTTTTTTTTTTTAAATTATTAGAACTCTTATATTGATTGGCTGAAAATTAGAATCCTCCTCTCATAAAGCCAAAAAAAAAAAAATTTAAAAGATGTCACTTATTCTTCATCAACCAAACCATATCCACAAGCCACCACAAGCACCACTAGTACCATACCAACACATCCCAAAAAAGTACAGATTACAAGTGATCTCCGCTGTCTCCGGCAAGAAGCTAATAACCTCCGGCAAGGTCCGGGCGGTGGAGCCGAGAGAAGCGAAGACGGTGGTGGCGTCGGAAGGATACGTGGTGTTAGACGTGAGACCGGTTTGGGAAAGAGAAAAAGCACGTGTGAGAGGATCTTTACACGTGCCACTGTTCGTGGAGGATAAAGACAATGGGCTAATAACGTTGATGAAGAAATGGATTCATTTGGGCTATATTGGGCTTTGGACGGGCCAGAGATTTACTATGTTTAATGACGAATTTACCCTCCGTGTTTTAGAGGCTGTTCCGAACAAAGACAGTAAAGTCCTTGTCGTGTGTGGCGAAGGACTCAGGTATTATTCCGGTTTATTATCGATTTCGGTTTAGGTTTCTAAGCTAAACCGATTCTTTTTTTATGTCAACAACGGACTCCAACAAGTCGGTCCGATAATTTATTATCCCCACATATTTTTTTCATTCTGTGGTGGAGGAGGGTCGAACCCTGGTATATGAGGATTGACTCCGGAGACTCAACCACGCTACAATGTCCTCGACAACTAAACAAGTTCACTTTTTTTGGTTTTGTTCAGGTCGTTGATGGCTATATCAAAACTGTATGGAGAAGGGTACAAAAGCTTGGGGTGGTTAGCCGGAGGATTTAACCGAGCGACAGAGGGAGATTTTCCGGAGATCGAAGGGACCGAAGAACTCCGGTTCGCGACGATTGGAGGCGCGTCATATTATCTACTTAGATTACTTGTACTATTAAAGAGTTTTGGTCAAGAGAGTCGTTGAATTTCATTTGATATTTTTTTGTTATGTTAACTTCTGTTGTTGGAGATTTTCAAATTTAAAAAGTTTCGATTTTGAAGTAACAGTTACTTAGTTACCGGTTTAATGACAAATATTTCCGGTTTATGCAGCTAAACCGGTACGGCGTCAAATTATTTCGTTCGGACAGCTAGAGTCCAAACAAGGGTAAATATGTAATTTCAAAGTCTCCCAGTCTTCTTTTTCGAGAGGGAAACTAAAAATTAAGAAAGTGAGATCTACTGAAAATCCCCAAATTCAATTTTAAATTTTGAAATTTGAGAGAATTAAAATCAAATATAACCGAAATAATGTTTGGATTATCAAGTGATACAAGTGGACAAGTGCTGCCGTAGTGACACGTGGCTTTAAAGATTCAGCAAAATACTCTTTTGCCCAATCAGATTTCTTGCCTCATCTCTAATTCACTCTAAAGATTTTAAAAGACAAGATAAAACTTTAAAAAATCTTTTAATAGATAAGGCCGAGTTCATTTTCCACCGTCAGATGGATTCTATATCTCAATCCAACCGTCAAGATACGTTCACTGAGATCTCCCAAGTTTCATCTCCTTACACTGTGATTTATAAACGCCATTTGCAAACGGTTCATCACAGAAAAGTCATAAACCGCAAACGCAACAAAACAAACGATGGCCGCAACTTCAACCGCCGCCGCAGCTTCTTCTATCATGGGAACACGAGTGGTTTCCGACATCAACTCTGGTTCTGGACGGTTCACTGCCCGGTTCGGATTCGGAACCAAGAAGTCCGCTCCCAAAAAGACTAAACCGGTTATCTCAGACCGGCCTCTTTGGTTCCCAGGCGCTACATCTCCCGAGTATCTCGACGGTTCGCTCGTCGGAGACTACGGGTTCGATCCTTTCGGTTTAGGTAAACCGGCGGAGTATCTCCAATTCGATCTGGACTCACTAGACCAGAACCTCGCCAAGAACATAGCCGGAGACGTGATCGGAACCCGTACGGAAGCGGTGGATCCCAAATCGACGCCGTTTCAGCCGTACAGTGAAGTCTTTGGTCTCCAGAGATTCAGAGAATGTGAGCTGATTCATGGTCGGTGGGCAATGCTCGCCACTCTTGGTGCTCTCACCGTCGAATGGCTCACCGGTGTTACTTGGCAAGACGCCGGCAAGGTCTAACCTTTTCCCGTCCGCGTCGGCGTTTGCGTTTCGGGTTTGCGTTTGTATGATTGTTTTCTTCTTATTACAGGTAGAGCTAGTGGATGGATCGTCTTACTTAGGACAACCATTGCCTTTCTCGATCTCGACATTGATATGGATCGAAGTGTTAGTGATCGGCTACATCGAGTTCCAACGAAACGCTGAGCTAGACTCGGAGAAGCGTTTGTATCCAGGAGGCAAGTTCTTCGACCCATTAGGATTAGCGTCTGACCCGGAGAAGAAAGCTCAGCTTCAGCTAGCTGAGATCAAACATGCTCGTTTAGCTATGGTTGCGTTCTTAGGTTTCGCGGTTCAAGCGGCTGCAACGGGTAAAGGACCGCTCAACAACTGGGCTACGCACCTTAGTGACCCACTTCACACCACCATTTTCGATACATTCTCTTCCTCTTAACCTCGTGGTGGCTTTAAGCTTTTATTTTGGCTGATGTAATGTGCTAATGATGATGCAATGTCGATACATTCTATACCTTACTTCTTCGGTTTCGAAAGACCGAAGCTATGAGGTGGTGGGTAGCAATATGATTCAAAGAGGGGACTATCGATACGTAGATAATGATGCATTAACCAAAACCAACGGAAGTTCGTTTTACTTTTAAAAATACGACACGGCCTCGATCAAAACAGAGATGGCCTTCGACTGTTCTTTTTAAACCTTTTAAATTGAAAACAATCCGACACAGAGAGACTCGCGAGTAGTGATGATGAAAAAGGCTGTGCAATGTACCTTGAGTTGAGCTCGTTCGTGATACGCGGGAACGGTATTATGATGAGATCATGAGTCTTGCAATCATTCCTTGTGTCCAGGCTGCAGTAGTCTTGAGCTCTTCATCCTCGGATTCGAGACACTCGTTAATAAACTCGCCGCAGGAGGTGAAGTTGTTGAACAACTGCTTCGTGTTCTCTCCCACAACATCCGCTAGATCACCCATTGCTGCAACCGCGGCTTTTGTCACACTCTCATCCCTGATTGAAAAACAAACGAAAACAGAATAAAATGTCAGTAAATTTGCAACTGTCTAGTGTAACTATTTCAGAATCTCAAAGATATATATAGTGATAGGAAGTACGAACCTCAAGGAATCTTTGGATACGAGTTCGACAAACTGCAAGAGATGTTGAGCGTAGGGCAACATGAGCTCGGCTTTTGCGTCCTTGAACCCTTGTAGTATCCCAGAGTATGCTTCGAAGATGCTTCTCCGGAGTTGGTTTGCATAATCCATAAGCTCCTCGTCGAGGGTGTCCATCTGCGCACACACTTGAGCAGCCCCTTGCATGATCTGAAGAGCTGCGGCTACATACCTCTCAAAATGTGCACCAATCGCCAAGGCAATGTCTCCAAAGCAAGAGAATATTGGAGGCTTAACAGATCTGTGGAGTGCATCGCTTTGGAGGTTCTGGATAAGGAGAGCCATGATCTGATCGCAAAAAGGTAGGATTTTGTCATCCAGGGCACGGCAAATGTCTCCGATCACTCCTACAGTGATTGAGCATACTTGGTATTCGGCGAAATTCTGCAGCCCCATCTGGAGATATTTAAAGAGCTCGGGCATGTATTTCACAAACTCAGCTCCAGTTGCATATGCAAGAGCGCCGATTGCAAGCATTGCTTCTTCGTGGACACTTGAACTGTGGCATCCAAACACTTTGAGGAACAGCATCATGATCTGATCGGCATTCTGTGTTATGATGGATTTCGTCTCTTCCGTGCCACTCAGCTTTTGGATAATGACCTGGAGAACACCGCACAGTGAAGCCTGGAGTTCTGCTTGCTTCTCACGGTCATCAGTTGATACTATCTGGAGGTCCATCGTCTGACCCAATTTTGTCATGATGACAGGGAGGAGCTGTGCTATGATGCCCGAGGTCTCTGACAGGTTTGAACATCGGATAACCTCGTTCAAGGTTTCATAAGCAGCACCTCTTAGCTTAGACTCTGGCCCATCAGTACGTTCAGCAGCTGCAAGCAGATGTTTGATGATCTCCGTAAGATACGGAGAGAGAAGAGATGAACTTGCTCCAGCGTCTTCATATCCCTGGGCAAGGTTGTATATCGCTCCGCACACCTTCTCTGCTACATTTGGCACATCTTTAATAGATTCCAATAATACACTCACAATTATAGGGAGGTTTTCGGGTGATATAACAGAGAAGCCACTCTCTGGGGAGTGCAAAAACTCAAAGATACGGCTCAGAGTCCAAGCAGTTGTGTCCCTGACATGGTTATTCTCATCCTTCGTTGCGGTAAGGAGAAATTCTAACCCGGCAGCAACCATTGGGGCAAGCTTGTCAACTGTTGGACCTTCCAAAATCGATCCAAAAGCGTAAGTGGCAGCCTCCCGGCTTCGCCAGTTCGGCTTCTGTATGTTGTTTTCAACAAAAGGCATTACAAGAGGGACTATACTATCTCCAACTGTTCTGGCAACGAGGCCAAGGCATGTCCCGCCAGCCATAGATATGTTCCAGACATCATCGTCATAGTCCTGGTTCTCATCCTGCTTCTCCAGAGTTTCTAGCAACATGAGAACTAACCGGGGAAGAACCTTCACAATGAAACGGGAATGAGGGGATGAGTCACCGCTATCCGGACTGTCATACTCTTGGCGGTCTATCTCTTCATCACAGATGGTGCTCCAGAACTCTATTGCTTGGAGAGCAACGCTCTCTTCAACTCCCTTGACAGCATTTGATGTGAGGTGAAAGAGTGTTACTATGTATTGCTCAAGAACCTCGTAGTATGTTGATGCAATGGACACAAGGCACTCGAAAGCAGCTTGCCTGATCTCTGCCTCCTTGGAACATGCTGTCTCGCATACCATCTTCATGATGTAAGTTCTCTCCATCTCATTCTCAAAATTCGTCTGAGAAAAATCGAGGGCATTCAACAATGCCTTTGTTGCCGCAAGACGAACTTCTGCAGTATTTGCAGCCCGGTTCATGCCCTGCACAACTGCAGTGAGAACAGAATTCACCTCATCTTGCACAAGATCATGATGCGATATTTCTTCACAGACATAACCAAGAGTTTCTAAAGTCGCCTGCTTCAAATGAGCAGGACTGTCTTGCTGGGTCATATTGTTAAGCAGTGATCCAATAAGTTCAGGCCACTGCTTCTGAGGAATCTCAATGGAGGCAACCTTTGCTATAACCTGAGCCGAAGTATGCCCCGCCTCTTTGCTCGATGAACCAAGAGTTCTTAGTAAAAGTTCCTTGATCTGGGATTTAAGAGCAACGTCAATAGCAAACCACTGTTTCACCAGGTTATCTTTTCTGGCGGAATCTTTCGCATCAAGAGAATTCTTTAGCAGAATACCAGCTAGTCGACGGGATTCAGCAGGTTTATCATTATTAGCAAGCTCGAAAGACAACGAAAGTAAAAACTGCGGCAGATTCTGTTCTTGGAATTGCCTGAGACTATTCTCTGCTTCGGTACGGACTCCCGCATCGGCTGATTGGGCAGCAAGTAGAAACTGAGTGATCTCATTAGCCATTATTCTCTCTGCAAAATGAAGAAAGTAATTAGTATAACAATGGAAGGCAATAAAACTACAAAATCAGATAGCACGAACAAGAGCAATCCTTATGCCCATAATCGTTCATCTTCCACAGAAGGAAAAACAATCAAGTGAAGAAATCAAGTAAGCAACGAAAGCTAAAAGCCCTAAGAGTTAGTAACCCAAAACCTAATCAGAGAGCATAGATCCATTAACAAAAAATGCAAATCCAGAACGCAAATACACTGTTGAGAGGCGAAGATAAACTTACATGGAATGATAATAAGGGTTTTCGCTTGAGCAAAGGAGAGTAAGAACTAGGGTTTTTCCGCTCGAATCCAAAACTCTTCGTCTCTCTCAGTAGAAACGATACAGAAAAAAGAAACTTCTCGACGACGCCGCTCGAGCAAGAGCAACACCTCGGAATCAGAAAAACCCTAGAGTAGCAGTGAGAGAGAGAGAGAGAGAGAGAGAGAGAGACGAATTGAGGAAGAAGAGGGATTTTCGAATACAAAGCAAGGAGCGGGTGTGGAAAAAGAAATGGGCAAAGTCAAAAAGCTTCAATTAGTATAAATGGGCCTGAAATTGGGTCGTAAATGGGCCGTTAATGGGCCTATCGAACTTAAAGGACTTTCTTGTTATAAAGGAGGGAAGTAAGGCGTCGTCGTTTTAACTAGAAAGCAAGTGAATCTGCTCTAATGGGCCATTTAGGCATGGGCGTTTGGGTATTCGGTTCGGGTTCGGTTCAGGTAATTCAGGTTTCGGTTCTTAGATCGAAGATTCGTTCGGATATTTTTTTAGCTCGGTTCGGTTCGGATTCGGATCCGAGTATTTCGGGTATTTATCTTAGGAACCGAAAAATAGCCGGTACTTATTTGGATATTTTCGGTTCTAGTAATTTGGTTACTTTTAAGTACTCGAAGTACCCAAAAATATCCAAAATACTAGAGTAAAATACTAAAAAATACCTAAATTATTTAAAATTATTTAAAATATCCAAAATATTTTTAAAATGAATAATATTTAGAAATAAAAATTATAACTTTGATTATATATTATATATTAATATAAAACATAAATAATATTTTGTATATATAACTATTTTCGGGGATATTTTAAGTACTAATTCGGTTCTCAGTTCGGTTCGGGTTCGATTCCGGTTCTTTCAGGTATTGAGTTTAAGATCCAATCGGGTATTTCAAAAATTCGGGTTCGGGTTGGATCTATTTTTTCGGTTCGGTTCGGTTTTTCGGGTTCCGATATTTTGCCCACCCCTAGAGCCATAAATGGGACTTAAATGGGCTTTAAATGGGCCTGTCGAGCGTAAAAAGGACTTTCTTATACTATAAAGGATTGAAGTAAGACGTTGCCGTTTTAACTAGAAAGCAAGTGAATCTGCTCTAATGGGCCATATATGGGTCGTAAATGGGCCTATCGAGCGTAAAAAAGACTTTCTTATACTACAAAGGAGGGAAGTAAGACGTCGCCGTTTTGGCTAGAAATCAAGTGAATCTGCTCTAATGGGCCGTTAATGGGCTTTTCGAGTCTAAAACGTCACCGTTTAGCTAGAAAGTTCGTCGTTGTAAAACCTCTCGGGTTGTTTTAGTAGTAAAGCAAAAGTGAATCTGTGCGAAGTTTCAGTCGTCAATGGCGTCTGCTTTATATAGAACTGCAAGTCGTCTTCGGCGAATTCGAGTCTCCGGCGATCTATTGTCTCTACAAACTCCATCTCCGGCGTGTATCTCCGACGCCTTTCGTCATGGAGATTTCTCTCTTCCTCGTTCGGTTCGGCATTTTCTGATCATTTTTTCTTCACTTTTGTAGTTCTGTTTTGATTTTAGCTCTAAGATTTGGATGCTTCTTTTGTAGTTTTTGTCACTTAACTATGGAATTGAAATGTTGAAGATTGATCAGAATCGTTTGTTGAGCACCACTGCTTCTGATACTACCTCTAAAGCTAATTCCGGTTATCCGGAGACGAAACTTTCCGGTGAAAATGAGAAATCTGAGGGTTCTAGTGATGGTTCAGATCAGAAAAGCGATCGTGGTTCTGGAAAAGATGTTCGTGGAGCGGTAAATTTACTCTTCTCCTATACATTTTTGATCCTTGTTTTCATGAATAAGTCTCTTCGATCGAATCGAATCAATTATCTCCACTTTGCTCTTATTTGGTTAGTATAGCTAAGTATCTGGACGATGGAAACATATTGTGATAAATGGTTTTAGAGGAAGGCTTGATTTGGTATGAATGTTTGATTGGGAAATGTTTTGTGATTACAGCCCGTTTCGTGGATGAGTTTTTTCTTGCTGTTTGCTACTGGAGCTGGATTGGTGTACTATTATGATAGGGAAAAGAAACGTCATATCGAAGGTACTCATCGATGGTGAGTTTGTTTTCAGGCATATCGTAAAATGTGTCCGAACTTGGTCCGGTAGGCTACTACTGTTACTTGATTTTAGTATATAGCTCCCATTTTTTTGTCGAGTTTTGACTATTAGACACAGAAAACTGATGTGCTAGGATTTGAATGAGCTCCCGATTTCTAGCATCGTGTGAAAGATATCTAAAACAACTGATTTGGTAGTGACAAACTTTGCATTGTAAAGGAAATGATCACTGTAATCGTCGAGTATATGCATTTAGTAATTCCATATCTTTTTCTCTATGATGTTCTTTGTATACTGACTCGGGTTCTTGTTGAGTTAGATATAAATAACAATTCTAAAGCCGTCAAGGAGGGACCATCTGCTGGAAAAGCAGCCATTGGAGGACCATTAAGCCTTATAAGAGACGATGGAAAACGTGTGACAGAGAAAGACTTTATGGGAAAATGGACTATCTTATACTTTGGCTTCACGCATTGTCCTGATATCTGTCCTGATGAGCTTATAAAGTTAGCTGCAGCCATTGACAAAATAAGTGAGTTAGTAGCGTTTTTTCATTTGTGATTCTGCTTTTAGACATGTAATTTTTTAAGGCTTTCTATCGCATATACACAGAGGAAAAGTCGGGAGTCGATGTGGTGCCAGTGTTTATCTCTGTGGATCCCGAACGAGACACGGTGCAGCAAGTACATGAATATGTCAAAGGTAGTAGCTTCTTAAACTCTGTAAGATTCTTTCGTTTTTTTTTTTCTTGTGATCAAAATTTCGATAGGTTGATATATTCTAAAACTCTCTGAGATTCTTCCGTGTTTTTTTTTTTGTAATGAAAATTCACGGAGGTTGATATATTCTTGTAGAATTTCATCCGAAACTGGTCGGATTAACGGGAAGCCCTGAGGAGATAAAATCAGTAGCACGTTCCTACCGGGTTTACTACATGAAGACTGAAGAGGAAGATTCAGACTATCTCGTTGATCACTCTATAGTCATGTATGTGTACTTGTTATCCCTTTTTTACACAATTTAATATTAAGAGGGCTATAAATATCAGCAACGATTCTTAAGTTTCAGGACTTTTACATTGTTAAGTCATAATTAGTCAGAGAATATGGAGTTTTAGTACTAAAAACAACATAATATGCATTGTGTGAAGGTACTTGATGAGTCCGGAGATGAATTTTGTGAAATTCTACGGGAAGAATCACGATGTCGACTCGTTGACCGAAGGCGTAGTAAAAGAGATCCGACAGTACCAGCAGTGAAGAGAGTAAAGGCAATAACATTACGCTATTCCCATTTTTTTGGGTTCCTTGAAGTCAAACATCAATAAGAATTTCTCAGTACCTTGTAAGCTCACTACAATATATATTCCATATTTTCCATATCGACTTTTTTTTTCACAATGTGCTACAAAAGTTTTGGTGTAACGATGACCCAAAGGTTAGAAAATTGTTGTATATTAATCGAAAGGAAAACATCAACAAGAGTATTATAGAAGCAAAGAATGTTGTTTAAGACACACCCGTATACATCCCAATAACATACCCACATTTTTGACTCATGGATATTTCTATTCCTTTGTTTTTTTTTCTTCTCTTGATTTTGTTTAATGCAACATTGAGACAAAAACAGTTGTATTGAAAAATGAATTTGACATGTTTAAAAAGAAACTCCAGCAGAGGAAATCAAACAAATGAAGAAGAAGTTTTTAACGACGCCTCCTTTTGTCCTTCGTAGTGCCAAAAAAGAACGCATTGGGAGCTGAAAGAGACGCACCTCAACAAAGATTATATGTACGGACTTTCCTCAAAAACCCCCACATGGTTTAACATGCACACGTCTATGTAACTTACCCCATCAAATTCGTATCGTTTTTAAGGGAAGAAAGCTCACTCACCTGAACAGATATGAAATGGCGAATCATGTCAAATGGTGGAGATACTAAAAGATGCTAAGAAGGAAGGATAACAAGGGATGAGAAGCTCACTTGAATACTGCTGCTCTTTTAAGTGACAAGGACACAAACAATAAACAGGCCGAAAACGTCTTTAATCACGGAAGCTTTAAGGCATCTTTCACTTGTGCAAGCGCTGAGGGATGCATCCTACTAATGGTGGAATTAAACGCATCTCCGTGAAGTGTAGCACATGTCTGAAGATTCTCACGCATCGAGTTCTCCAGTGACATCTGGTAGATTGGGTCAGAAGCTTTGATCTTATCAAGATCAGAAGCCCCAAAACAAATTTTTTTTGTTAAAAATCAGTTGCTTTCTATTAAACTGCTTATAGGTAGAACAACAACAACAACAACACAAATTATTAGCTTTTTTACCTGACTTTTCCGTAACTCTTTGCTTGGTGGGGTTCCCTCTCCTTGAGGCCTGCTTGAACTCATGTCACCACTGGAATTATAATTTGCATTATTTTGGATAATAATACGCAGCTTAACAGTTTGATAACAAATGCGAAAAAGTGACGAAATTAATTTTACATATGTAAGTTACTAAATAAAGTCTCAGTCTAACCTTGATTCTTCTTCGGTTAAATCTCTGTTTCCACCAAGGATCACGCTGGTGCATGTGCTGTTCCCAGAAACACGATTATATTATAATCATATATATACATTAAAAGTTGGTAACATTAAAACACTGTGCAAGCCTATACCTTAATATAAGATCAAGCTTGTCAAGAACTTGAGGCATCCTAAGTGTAAGTATTATGGAAAGCGCCAATCCAAATGTCTTCTTTTGCATATGAGAGACATGATCCACCTGCACACGAGTAGATGTAATAATTAAACGAGTTGAATAACGAAACTAAAACACGCATTGCAACATGTAAAACAAGTTGAAGATCAAGAAAGCTGTTCAGACAAGCAGCTATTGTTCAAACTACGTTATTCACTGACCATGTCGAGCCAAATGTCGATGAGGCAAATGAGTATGTTGTCTTCGATCGGGACCCCTGCCTGTTGGAGTAACGCTGACAGAGATGATTCAGATGTTAACTGGGCTAGGTAAGCGGTGTTCATCACCAGAATCCGGGCCAGGATGGCAGCTGAAGACGCTTTAACTGCAGTCTTAGATGGATCTCGGTCATCTCCTCCACTTAAGCAAATAATCACCAGTTTCTGTGGAAGAAAACAACAATAAACCAACTCCATGAAATGTTTTTAGATGGGTTTTTCCTTCATTAATTAAAAAACTAAAAATTCACCTGCAAACAGCTGCTGATGAGAGGAGGCACTTCCACAGGAAAACACTGTTCGAACCGAGAAAATATTCAACAAGAAGTTAAAACTTGGCATAAGCAGTCATGAGAAACATTTAACACTGTCCTTATGCCAAAAAAATTCCTTCACTGGTCAATATATAATTATACGAAGAGATGGAGGCTATGTAGTACAAAAGATAACTGCAGAGCATACACAAACTTAACAGAAGAATAGCTACGACCAATTAATCTGGCTACCGGCGTCTTTGGGAGATGCAGACACATTAATTAAAAAATTTTAATCAAGTTAACAGAGTTTAGGTACATGCAAAAGGGATCCAATACGGTAACAAATTCATTACAACGATTAAACATAGGGTCCACGAAAATCTGTTGCTTGTCAGCACAAATTCGGAAATGAGAATTTATACGCACCTGAACTAAGATGTCAATCACTGGAAGAATCGAGAGTAACCCCTTATCATTGACATTTCCAACAATAAGATCAAGAATCTTTGCGACACTTGAAGCGTGCATATTTAGAAATTCTCCTCCATCCAAAATGATGTAAGATTCCATGATACTGACAGCAACCTAGTTTTGGCTAAGATGTTAGTAAGACTTTTCGGGAAAATATGGTCATTTGAGTATCTCTTAAGGTATTATTGACAAAGCATGTCTCAATAAATGTGAGCACATACAATGCAAGTTATTAATATATCAAAAATGTCAGCCCCGTAAAAGCTAACCTGTAAATGATCAAAACTTCTTTCGATGATCTCCACCATATAGGGGAAGCATGCTAATAGCTGGGGCACCATCACAGGTGCATAGGAAAGTGCGGTCTCCCATAACTGCACATGTAGTGCAATGTCATTTTATAGCACATTTATATCAGCAGAAACGAAAGATATAAACCTTATATAGTGGAAACTTACTGCCATGCTATCCTCCAAAAGGTTGAGTGCGTCAGGGCTATTTATATTGATACCCTTTTGGAGTATTGGGAGAAGTATGCTATAGCAAAGGGGAGACTGATAACCAAGCGCAATCACGAAATTTCGCAGTGCAACAAGAAGCTGAATCTGTAGTAGGCTTTCACCAGAAGATTCCTCCCAAACCTGTTCTTGATCCAAGCACATAAAGAATAAGATATTATTTCCACACCAAGCAAATACAGAAAGAATCCATTATACCTTGTGGAAGAATTGCACTAATTTTTGTGCATACGGAATGACTTCACTAACATGGCCAATAAGAGTGGAAATTAAATTCAAAACTTGAACCTGAGAAAAAAAGAAATATTAGGATCGTTAGATGGAAATATAGATAGCCGCATGAGCCATAGAGGAAGTAGAAAGAATGTACCTTCGAATCAAACTCTTGAACTTCCTCAACCATTTTAAAACATGATTCCCAACAAATTGGAAGAAGATCAACGAAATTTGGCTCAGAAAAATTTGCATCCTCGACGTGTAAGCATAATGACCTACTAGCTGCCAGCTGCATAAGCAACCAGACAATCTCAGAGGCAGCAAACAAATCCAAAAAAAGAAAGAATGCGTGACACGCCAGAAAGATAAAAGCAATAAAAATGAGACTACCTTGACAGCGAGATCATTGTCTTGCAACAATTTTATCAAAGCACAATAAACTGCTCTCTTTGTGTCATCTTTAATCTGAAAGGTTGTTATCATCAACCATAGACCATCAGTCAAACAATATTTCAACAAAAGAAAATTTAAAGCAAAAAGTATTGTAGAGAAGAGAACAAAAATTCTGCGACGAAATAACCTAACAGCCACTTGATAATTCTGCTTTCTGATGATCATCCTAGATTAGCTCAACTTTTCGGACAAGATATTACGTCATTTTTCATATGATGCATCGTTCATGCAATGATGAGATGCACTTTTTACCAAATATACATTTCTTCTAAAGCCTTTTTAACATTAGCTGCATAAAAAATGGTAAACCAATACTACCTCTGACACCCAATGTCCCAATATCATAGCAACTTTTCGGTGGATTATACGCCTATTAGGATGATCATTTGACAGCTCGAGAGATAGAGCACCATTAAACCTGCAGCAAAATTCATCCGATACTTAAGAAGGGCACACTAATTACTAGAGCAATCAAAAGCTCTTGTCACATTTTGCTGGATAGCAAAATGAAGGTTCGATTAAAAATCACAGCATTTTTAGAGGAGACGAAAGCAAAAATCCACACATTTGAAGAGCAAGAGCATACCAATCTCTGAAACTAAGATAATTCGAGAGCTCATAGTAGACATATGCTGTAGCAGCAAATGCCGCGTCTTTAAGAAGCAGTGCCGGAGTTATTTCAGTAACAGAAGGGGGACAATTATTCATTGCCTCTTGAAGGATGGACACAACAATAGGTCCTAAGAGCTGTTCACAACAATGGAAACAGAAAAAGTATGTATCAGTCTAGCAGACTTCTTTTCTCTTATTATTGTGGTTAAATCTAGAACAACTTTTCAGAACATGATGAACTTTTTGAGGCTATCTGCTACTTACTTGGCTGTAGTTCTCAAAGAGTACCATATATAGAGCTTCAGCACAAGGCCTCAATTTCTCTGTCCACTGAATCATGTCCTGCTCATGATGAAAGGACTCGGGGTTCTGGTACCATTCCTCTAAGTCACTTGCTGTTAGAACAAAATACCTGTCGGAAAGTTGATGATTAAGTTTCAGAAAACTATTCTTCCAAGCATCATTCGTACAACTACTTGAAATGCTGATTGCATGGAGGGAGGAATACAGCATCACAGTTCACAACAAAACAAAGGACTTGATGCATGGAATATTTTCCAAACTAAATCCACAAGACTCCGACTGAAAAATGCCTTTTCATCTATCCCACACATGCGAAATAATTTATCATTAAATGTCAAATAACTGAGTATGTCCATACAATAACGATATCCTTGTAACTCTACGGTGAATAGGCTGTACACTAGATTGCCCCAGCTCGTAATTTGTTTTGGACTTTGCATTGGTCGTTGAAGTTTCTCTACTTTTAAATAACCTTAATTTTTCTTGGCCAACTACTACTTTAACTAGGGCACAGCTTGATAGACAAAAGAGAACCAAATTATTGGATTCATATATCGTATCAGTGGTTGGAGTATTACCTTCTCACTAGTATGTTGCACAAAAGAACTATTCTTTCATTGGGTAAAAGTGAAGACACAATACCACCAACTGTAATTGAAGCATTCTTCTTCTTCTGCTCAAATGTAACTCCATTTTCATCCATCACGCGGCCAGTTAGACTCGGCTTGTATTCTTTACATTCAAGTACAGATTTCACCAGTACCATACACTGAATAAAAAATTCTTCAAATGGCAACAATGCCGGTTCAGGGTCTGTTATCTTGTTTAAGCAGAAATCCACTACAACCGGAAGAACACATTTATCTCCAAACGAATAAGGATGCCTGTTTTGAATTGCACCTAACACCTTCATCAGCTTGACACATGCCTTTTTAACAAACTCCCAGAATTTAGAATCCTGATTCTGGAAAGATGAATCTGCATGACGCCTCTACAAAAGTTAACAAATGCACATTTTTGGAGGAGGAGGTATCCACTTATAGATAAAGACCTCTATGTGCTTTTGTTATATGCATGAAAAAAAAAAGTGTCCAATCTAAAAACTCACAAAATGGAAGAAACGATTGAACCGCGTTCAGGAGCGCAGGAGAAACTTCTTTCACTTGTTGTATCTCCTGAGAAAAAAGAGTTAGTTGTAAATTCATATATCTTCATGCAGAACATAATCCTGAGGGAGAGGACAGATTCTATATTCCAATACAGTTAATCAAACTATTCACAATTCAGGTTATGATTTCCAGCTTAACCATTTGAGAGATAGCAGAAGAAATTGGGGTAACGAAAACAAGTATGGTGAAAATACACCACCAATTCATAGAAGGGAGATAGCTGAGGTGGATATGATAATGAATACAAAAGAGTCAAGTATATCTACCTTTATACATTTGGCATCGCTTGGAAATCCTGAAACTGTGAGTTGGCGCACTATTTTCAAACATAAAAACCACCTCTCACAAGTCAGAAAAAGCTCATCATGATGCTGCACGACACTATTTGAACCATAGGCCTGAGCCATTGTCGTAAAGCCACGTAGGATTGTTTGGACATCAGTTTGCCAAAGGGGCCAACTAAAGTTGAATAATTCTGAAGAGATCTGCCAACAAATTAAAGTGAACTTTATCCTTTACTAAATCAATGATCCGAGCATTGGTCCAACATTGTATGAGGAGAAAAGAAATTAATAAAGGGGATGATAATATAGTAGCAGGCACACCTCCTCAAATTTTCTCTGATCTACAGCGAGACGTTTAGTGGACAATTCTTTTAACGTTCGGAAAAGAATCATAAAGATTCTGTGAGAAGCAAGAATGTCAGCTGAGTGAAGTTGTTGTGCTAGTACCGAAAAGAGTTCAGGCCTGGCATCATGAAACATCAATGTCCATTTATTTTGCTATGACAAAACTCAGCAAATCAAGGAAGAAATCGTCCAGTTAATAAGGATTATAAATGTGAAAATGCTGACCATTCCCTAGGATAATCAAAGCGAGCTATCTTCGATATGAGAACAGCCAATGTTTCAGCTATCTGCCACAAAGAAATCAAGTCAGATAGATATCCTTACACGACATATGCCTTGGTTTAGCAGCAAATGCTACATCACCTGGTAGTTCTCCTCTCTCAAGTGAGACAACAACTTTTGCCTCAGATGAATCTTCTCCTCATTGCTGATAGCCCTGTAAAAATCACCACCAAGAGTGTCAAACTTTACATAGATCACGCCATTATAAACCAGCTAGCTAAGTGTAATGACTAGCCAGATTCTAATCTAAGCCAAGTTGATACTTCGGGGATGTAAAGTATCTCAATGCGCAATTCGTTCACAATTTTCCGCAACATTGTCGAAACTTACGAAGAATTTCGTCTGCTCTTCCAATGACGATTGATACTGTTCTTGAAATAAACTGACGCCATTAATCTAACGTCCACATGAGACACCAAATCCTTGGATGTAATCACTTCCTGCAACCAAACGAGAAGAAACGAGTGAGTAAAATCAAGCAAACATAAGCAGAAACCACAAGAAGCATAAGATTAGAATCACTACCATGAGGCAGGAACAGAAACCAGGTCTACTCTCCGACTGAGACAAAGCCGCCTCCGCCGGCCGCCGAACAGTCTCATCACCGCTCATAGAATTAGCTAGCAACGAGTACATAGCCGGTAAATCGGAAGCTGAAAACGCCATCAGATCCGAACGAAATCCTTAACCTAATAAAAAACCACGGAAGCTTCGAGGATGAAACGAAACACTAAAGAGGTTTTGACGACGGTGCAAAATCTCACGGCGGAGAAAAACAAACGCGAAGCTAGTGTAGACAGACAGAGAGCGAGAGAGAGAGAGAGAGAGAAGAAAAAGAAGATCGTCTTCTTCTTCCTCGAGTCTTATTTCTCCATTCTTCAACTTCTCTTCTCTCTAAAAGAAAATGTATTCGTTTTTTCACTGTCGAAGGATTAAAAAAAAAAAAAAACTTACCGTCGCTCCGATCTCATTCCGATCAGCGAACCGGAGAATATATTTGGGCTTATAAGATTGGGCCTTAGGCCCATTTAAATTATAGCGCGTGATCTTGTTGGCGCGTGGTCGCATTCGAAAAACGATTTATTCGCTTCGTGAAATCTTATTGGTTAAAATACGTGGGAACACATCAAATTTGCCACGTTGGCACCCGCCTTAATTTATGTGAGAACTAACTTTCGAAAAATTCCAAAAAACCCCTAAACTTATTTAAATGACTAATTTTCCCCATTACTAATGGATCAATTTGGTGTCATTTTGTAAAACTATTAACTATGAGAAACTTTGTGGAATTAAGTAGTAATATGAGGTCATTTGAGAAATATTGCTTTTCTTCTTTAAACCCTGAGAACCTATTTAATGAAATGTTGGTTTCTCGATCTTTCTCGATGCGTAGGCCTCTGTGAATAATAAACCGCGAAGAAGAAGAAGACGAAGATCGAAGTTTTCTCTTTCACGATGGCGAGAACGAGATTGACGATAACTTTTGTTCTTGTATCGACATTGTTGTTATGTAATGCTGAAGCGAAAAGCCCTGATCCTTATAAGGTACGCTCTTTTTTCTTCCATTTTCATCCCAAATTTGAGATTTTGAATCGTTTTCTCTTTAAATTTCGTTCACTTGATTGATGGTGGAAATTATGAAATGGGTTGGTGTTTCTTTTGATCTGCTCTTATGGGTTTCGTGTATTAGTGAATTTTGATGGTTCTGAGTTCGGTTTCGTATTGAAAATTTAGGGTTCTTATGCAAATTTTAAGCTCTGTACTTGAGGCCTTGTGTTGAAAACTTTGGAGTTTTACAAAAAGAAACATTCTTGATTAGAAAGACTACTATTGATGTAGAAAATTGTTAAATGATTATTCAGGTTCTTGGAGTATCTCGAGATGCAAAGCAGCGTGAAATCCAGAAAGCTTTCCACAAGTAAGTTCATTGGATAAGTTAAGGTTTCAAATCAATGATCTACACATAAAATTCTTTCTGCTTATGTATAGCTTGTGTGATTCTCTCTGTAGGCTATCTTTGAAATATCACCCAGATAAAAACAAAAATAAAGGTGCTCAGGAGAAGTTTGCTGAGATTAATAATGGTGGGTTTCTAGTTTCAACACTAGCATTTGCTTTTGTGTTCAATGGAAATCTTTTGTGTTGTAACATATTGCAAACTTACACTTTTGAGGTTCCTGTAATTGAATATTTTAGTATATGGGTTATGTGTGCAACAGCTTATGAGATTTTATCTGATGAAGAGAAGAGGAAAAACTATGATCTTTATGGAGATGAAAAGGGACAGCCTGGATTTGAATCGGGCTTTCCGGGAGGAGGTAATGGTGGGTATTCATACTCCTCACATGGTGGACAGAGTGGCAGGTTTAGTTTCGGAGGACCAGGTGGATGGCAGAATATGGGCGGCAGTGGAGGCGGTTCCAAATCATTTTCTTTCTCGTTTGGCGGTCCTAGTGGAAGTTCCTTTGGCGGTCCTAGTGGAAGTTCCTTTGGTTTTGGGATGGATGATATCTTTTCCATGTTTTCGGGAGGTAGTTCTAAAGGAGGGGACCAGTTTGGTGGTGGCTTTGGTAGCTCATCAAAGGCTGAATCTGGATCAAAGAGCGGTGCGGCAGCAACTATAAGAACCGTGAATTCTCAGGTCTATAAGAAGGAAATATTGGACCAAGGGATGACTTGGCTTGTGTTGTCGTATCTTCCATCTCAAAGGGGAACTCAGTACCATGAATCAATCATAGAAGAAGTTGCTGAGTCATTGCAAGGAGCTTTAAAGGTAAAACATGTGTTTGTCGAGTTAGTTGATTTCTCTTTTTGGTTCTGATAGAAAAGTTTTAGCTTCTTCTTTTGTTGTTTACATGATTGAACTTTTATGTTTACAGGTTGGACGTATTAATTGTGAAACGGAATCCTCTCTTTGCAAACAACTTGGCATAGTTCCTCGTAAAGCTCCAAGGTTGTTTGTTTATTCATACACATCAAGTGGTAAAGCTACCTTAGCAGAATATACTGAAGAGCTTGTTGCAAAGAAGGTGAAGAGCTTTTGCCAAGAACATCTGCCGAGATTCTCAAAAAGGATCGACTTGAATTCCTTCGATGTCTCTGCTGTCAACTCACAAAAGACTCCTAAAGTTCTGCTTCTGTCAACAAAGAAAGACACCCCTGTCATCTGGCGTGTTCTTAGTGGCTTGTACAATGGACGCTTTGTCTTCTACAACGCAGAGGTATGTTATATTTTGGCTTTAACTCCAGTTGCATGATTCGTTGTTTCTTCGGATCGTCTAGTTCTAGAACTTATAGGTGCTTACAGAAAATCAAGCTTGGTTATGTTTACTTGAGGGATTAGGTGTTCGTCTATTTGCTAAAACCCTGAGACATCTTACTAGACGTGAAATCGTTTCAGCTAAAGCATTGTCTTAATGATCCTGTAGGTCCATGATACTTCCGATGCGAAGATACAAAAGCTGGGGGTTGACAAGCTTCCAGCTATAGTTGGCTGGTTATCGAACGGGGAGAAACAAGTCTTGAAAACAGGTATTACTGTGAAAAATTTGAAGTCAGCCGTCCATGAACTTGGTATATTGCTCGAAGGATTTGAGAAAAAGAACAAGAAGGTCTCTTCCTCTTCTGATAGTCAGTCAGGACAAGCAAAGAGCGAGCCCGTAGACAGGATACATCTTCTCTCAAAATCAAATTTTGATTCCATTTGCGGAGAGAACACTCCTGTTTGTATAATCGGTGCCTTCAGATCTTCACACGGTAAAGAGAAACTGCAGTCGATATTGTCTAAGGTAAAATACAAACCCCTTCTCTATAAGTAGGCCTTATCTCGACATAATTGTTAGACATAATTCTTCAAGCCATTCTCCTTGACATGATTCTTATTTTTGGTTCAGGTTTCACAGAAATCAATGTCTCGACGACAAGCATCAGCTAGCGGTTCTCAGGACTCAGTGTCGTATTCTCTTCTAGATGCGACAAAGCAATCTTCGTTCTTGAGTTCACTTGACAGATCAGAGTTCAAAGCTTCTGATAAGCTACTAATAGCTTACAAGCCTCGTCGAGGTAAGTTTGCTACGTTCAAAGGCGATATGACAATGGAGGAAGTTGAGAAATTCGTAGCGGCTGTTCTAAATGGAGATGTACAATTCACAAAGACAAGACAGAAACCTCAGATCAAATGAAAGTTTTTTCCCCCTTTCATTAGAAGCTTAGTTTCAGAGAAATAGTACATTGTTCTGAAGAAGAAAAATGTTGACTTTTAACGTTTCCTGCAAGTTACTTTTGGAGAATCAAATGATTGTATATGTACTTGCAGAGAACGTTTGTGTAATTGTGAAAGAGAGACGTGAAATAGTCCTCTGTAGAATCAGATATATTGTATCAGTGAATCATGTTCTATGTTCTTTGTAATTATTATATAGTGTAATGTTATTATGATATGGTCTGCCTTAAAATGTTTTGAGTATATGCTCAACATTTAACTAGCACTTCCAATTTGCAAGAGGATTCTTTCCAATCATATAAATAGCTAGAGCTGGATAACGGTTTTGGTTCTTTCGGTTACGGGAGTTAAGATCTATATTAGAACGGTTTTCGAAGTTAAGATCTACATTAAAATTGGTTCCGGTTCCGCTTCCGCTTCTTTCGGTTCTAAAGTTCAATATCCAATTCTTTTCTAGAAACTATAAAATGGACTGAACCATCAATTTTTTGTGCACATGTGTGTGGGAAATAGGCATCTAACTAAGTTACCATCAATTTTTTGTGCACATGTGTGTGGGAAATAGGCATCTAACTAAGTTCCTAAGTTCTATAAATAGGGACATGAATACAATTTTGTTTGTTCTCCATATTTGAACCGATTAAAAGTTGATTGGTTTCGGTTCTAGTTTTGAAAATTTCGGTTCCAGTTCCGTTTAGGATCCATTCAACTTTTCACCAAAATCGAAACCGAAAATTTGTGTCATGGTCTCGGTTTGGTTCACCGCTAACCGAATTTCCTGGTTGAACCGGCCGATTCATGGTTGGTTGGTTACTGTTAAAACCCTCTAGATGATTGAGAGTGTTTAATTTTTTCCTCCGGCAAAAGAAAAACCCTGTTTCTTTCTTCTTCACATTGTTCCTCGCGAGTTCTGCATCTTCTCTCATCTTCTTCGCTAAATCGAGTTTGCAGCTAGTCTTCATTGTTACAGCCTTACAAGCTTTAGTCTCTTTCTCCTGGAACTTTATCATTTTCCAGGTTTTTCACCATCACCTTTTGATTTTCTTTTTGGTTTTTTCATCGTCCTTCTCTTCGATTTGTTTCTCCTGATTAGCTTGAATCAATTTGCTTAATCTTCAGACTCTTGCGTTGTACGGTTCTATTAGCTTCACGCTTCATATTAGTTTCAGTTCAGCCTTACAGATTCCATGAAATCGATTAGGTTTAGTTCACTTACTTTTAGCACAATTTTAGATTAGGTTCATGAATTGGTTCTGCAATGCTATGTTCTGTAGATTATGTCACTTTGTTTTCGAAGTTTTGTATAAGAGATCTTTAAACCTTTTTTGAGAGCCTTGTGGTTTTGTTGCAGATGATTCTGTTCTTGTTTCTGAGAATCACAAATTAGATTAAGCTTTCTTCGAAATGGGAATCCATAAAATTTTATGGGAAGTGACTAAGAAAGCATTCACTGGAGGTATCATAGGGCTTACGATTTCAGATAGATGTTGTAGCGTTGTTCCGGTGAGAGGAGATTCCATGTCTCCCACATTCAATCCTCAGCGAAATTCTTATTTAGGCAAGTGTCGTTTTGCGGGGAGAAAATTGCTTGAAATGTAGACGATTGCCCCCTTTTGGTCTGGTTCTTCTTTCTTATTAGATGTTTGATCGTTGGTTGCAGATGATTATGTACTCGTGGACAAATTTTGCCTTCAGAATTACAAGTTTGCGCGTGGCGATGTTGTAGTGTTCAGGTATGTGCCCTCTAGTACATAAAGCCACTTTCGTGTCATCCTTTGAGAAGAGTATAATGAGTAATTCTTGATGATATATTGGTCACTTGCTTATGCCTTCTCTCGGATGCTTACAGCAATGTTCATATTCAATCCCTTTACGTGACACTAAAAACACTGTGCCTTTTATACAATGTGTTTGAAAATAGTTGGCGATGAAATCAAACTCGTTGGATTCAGTTCTTGTGATTTGCGTCTAAAGCTTAGATTCTCTGGTTGTTTCAAATGTCAGATCAGTATCATAATGTAGTCATCTGATACTGTGTTGTATGTGTTCCAAGTTATGTCGATTAAAATTCGTCAATGAGTTTCTGACAACGCGAGCTGCAATCTCTGGCAGCTCTCCGACTCATTTCAAGGAGAGATACATAAAGAGGATAGTCGGGATGCCTGGTGAATGGATAAGTAGTTCTCAGGATGTTATCAGAGTCCCCGAAGGTCATTGTTGGGTAGAAGGAGATAACAAAACGTCCAGCTTAGATTCAAGAACGTTTGGCCCTGTAAATCCCCCTCGTCTCTTGCCAATAACATATCTTCCCGTAGATTGAAATCATAGTTGATTGATAGAATACTCTTTGACCGATTTGGGATTAACTTTTTTTGACAGATTCCTTTGGGTTTAATTCAAGGACGGGTCACTCGAGTCGTATGGCCTCCTCAAAGAGTAAGCAAGATTGGTCGATAAAGCTAAAGGAGAAGAAGAAGAAGAAGTAGAAAGAAAGAAAAGGTATGCTTCTTCCTCTTCGAAAATGAATACTCCATTCTTCAAGATTCTCTATTAATGAATCTAATCTCTACCAAAGAATGGTTTATCAGAAAGATTGAAAGTGTTTTTTTTTGCCCTTTCTATACAATGTAGGATTCCAAGTTCATAATTTTTCTGGTGTTCAAAATCAAATGGGAACTCTGAAGTTTACAATTTTTCTGATTTTTTATCCTTGGAGAAAAATCTTTGGGACTGAAACAAAGAAAGTAATACTTTGGTTCTGGTTCGCTTCGGTTAACAAACAACATTTGATTTGATTTTATCTTTTTCCGGTTTAAATCCAATTTCTTAGGCTTTACTTTACAAGTCCGGTTCATCACTTGTTACTTCGAACAACATTAATTTAACCTAACCCAAATCCTTAATAACATAAGCATATGATTTTTTCTCATTTAAAACTGGATTGTAACTTTAATTAATTAAAACTTCCTAAAAGGCCATGATAAATGGGACCCACAGCCTAAGCTTTTTTAAATCAAATTAATTATTTTTATAACAATATTTTTTTTATAACAAATCTGTTAATATATATAAATGCATGGAAAATTTTCGAAACCTCCGCAGCTCAAGCGTTTTCTCCTTCAGGGTAAGATCAAATTTTTTGTTGTTCCACTTTTTGTTTTCTTCTTCGTTACTTTTGAATTTTCTCTCTCTCTCTCGTTTTAAAATTTTCTCGTCGTCTGAGAATCTTTTTCCTTTGCTGGAAAATTCTGGGGAATTTTCTCTTCTTTTCTTCTCTCTCTTACTTTTTTTTTTCCCACTCGGTTTCTTTGCGAAATGCGTACGCAAGTTTCTTAGTTTACTACTTCGATTACCTTTTTTCACATTTTTGATCGGAACTTTTTTCTCGAGATTGTTGATTCCCTTCCTTATTCGTTTTCTGTCTTGAATGTTCGTGAAAATCGAGCTATATTTGGGTAATTTCTCTTTGATTTTCGATTGTGATTTGCGTTCGATCGTCTGTGAGATTTGATTTTCTCTGTATGTAATCGTTTGAAATTGAGATCTGTTTGTGTTTTTGTGTTTGCAGGTAGGTTGATTTGTTTGAAATGGGAAGATTGTTCGTGATAGATCTCGAAGGATTGGTTTATAGTTGCAAACATTGTCATACACATTTCGCAATTGCTAATGATCTTATCTCAAAGGTTATTTATATATAAATTCTTGAACTACTTCTTCTTCTTCTTCTTCGACTTAGCTCTAGCTTTTGCTTGTGAGTTTTATCTTGGTATAATCCATTGTTAGCATTTGCATACAACTTACGTTTTCAGACTGCTCAAAAACAACAACATGAGTATTGGAAATTGATCATTTAGTACGACAAGCACGAAGTCGCATTGCCGTACTGATCAACTTGGGAATTGAGTGTTGAGTTCTTGTTTTGTAGCTTACTATTTTGAATTGATTAAATTGATTTGTGCCGAAACTTGTGTTTTTTACAGTCGATTAATGTTTCTTGAAGCGATTAAAAAGAGAATTGGCCCTTGAGGTCAGATGATTGAAACAAGCAACCTGCATTTTTTCATATTGATCAAACACGCTTTGATATGTGCCAAGACTTGTTGATTAATGTTTCTTGAATTGATAAAAAATAGAATTGGCCTTTGAGGCCAGATGATTGGAAAAAGCAACCCGCATTTTTCGTATTGATCAAACAATTTGGGATTTGATCCTTGAGTTCTTGTTTTGTAGCTTCCTGTTTTTGAACTGATCAAACTCGCCATGATTTGTTGCTCCCACACTTGTGTTTCTACCATTGATTAATGTTCTTGGATTTGATCAAACAGTTACCTGATTTTGTGTTTTGTTGCTTGTGTTGTTTCCAGACATTTCACTGCAAGCACGGAAGAGCTTATCTTTTCGAAAATGTGTAAGAACTACTTGTAAGTTTCATGAAAAGGTTCCTTTATCTATCAGCACAACCCTTTTTATCTTATCTCATAGTGTCAATGTGACGGTTGGAGAGAAAGAGCATCGCGTTATGATGACTGGTTGGCATACTGTAGCTGACATCTTCTGCGTTACTTGCGGCTCTCTTGTCGGCTGGAAATACGTAAAAAGCCTCAAAAACTCAGATTCTTATAAACTCCTTTTCGTGATTCTTCAATGCCAATTCTCCTTTTCTCCCTTCAGGAAATCGCATACGAGAAGTCCCAAAAGTACAAGGAAGGAAAATTCATCATTGAAAGGTTTTGCTCGTTCTACATTTAACATCTTAACATCTCGCGGGTGATTTGGTTTAATGTGAAAATGGTGTGACCAATGTTGAGCAGGTTTAAAGTTCTTGGACCCGATGGCGCGAGCTACGACATGAACCATGACGAGCCGATGATTGGAAGTGACGAAGAATAAAATTGGGTTCTCTGTTTTTTCTTCATGAGCCATTTATTGAAGATACTTTGGCAAATGGTCAATTCTTGGTATAGGCTATCGGTGAAAAAATTTTAGCCGGTAAAAATATATTGGACATTTTTCTTTGCTAAGCTAACAAATGAAACCAAATATTCATAAATCATTTTTACAAATTTAAAAAACTTGAAATTACAATGGATATCAAGTTTTTTTTTAAAGGTTTTTCGGAAAATATATTTTAAGTGACTTAAATTTCATCATTGTTAGAGGTGGGTTAGACACCCATTAATGCTAGCCCATTTGCAAAAAATAAATATAAAATAATTAAATAACCCTAAAAAGCCTTTTTGGAAATAATAAGAAAGCAAAAAGCTCATATGTCAAATGGGCCTGAGTCCGAGCCCAAGGTCCATTCCAAAGAAGGTGACGTCATCACTTTTCACGACAGCTCGAGGATAAGACAAAACGCTAGAGTTCAAACTCTGACACAAGCGGCGCACGACAGACTGTGCGGACGGCTCTATGTCAGACTGCGCTTTTCCAGAGCCCGATGTACGACCAAATTGACCAAGCTAGACAAGAAAGACAGGACAACCGACTTTGTCGGACTGCCTTTTCTGCAAAAGTAGATCGAGTTACGAGGAGAGCTGAACCAAAGTGGAAGGTGGTAGAATGAGCAGACTCTTCATAAATGCACCCTGCAGCTACAAATTGGACATTTCAGGAAGCACCAAGTTACAAGGCAGATTGAACCCGACGACGGTAGCACAGCCCGATGTCACGTGTGCTGACTAAGAAAAGTGAAAATTGGAGGGAAATTTCCTTTATATAAAGAAGATTTTAGCAAAGGCATTCAAATGCACTTCATTCTAAACACACACCAGAAAAGTTACAAGAAATCTAGAGAGAATTTACTTTTTTGAATTCTTATTCCTTTCAAATACTCTTGTATTTACATTGATCAAATCCACTTCAATATAACGAGATTCTCCGACCTTCATTGTGCCACAGTCTTTCATTTTCTCTTTTAATTTCCCACCTCAGTCTATACTCTTTGTCTCGCAGTCCGAGCCCGTTTTCACCTCATGTTGCATCTTTTATCTTTTAGTTTGTGTCCGATTCCACATCGAACAATCATATATTGATAGGTGATATAGCTCTGTCGACACATAAATTAGCGAATGAATCAATAATTTAAATCACATAAATTCGCCAACTATGATAGCAAGTAGTAACTTTTAGGTGGAACCAATAAAACATGTGTAGATGTTTGTCTTTGAGTTTTAGAAGCAAACAACAAGTTCAAGTCTCGCTAAGTATGGGAAAGCCTCTGAGTAAGAGAGAGTCTTTGTCTTGATGGACATTTGAAGCCCATAATCAAGTTTCGACAAGGCCAAAAAGAGTTGTTTTAAACTCACGTGGCGCGCGCGTGCACTTAACTAAAACAGAAACACTCTGTTTCTCCTTAAGAGGAAATGATGGTTGAACTCTCTTAAGGGACCACGAAGTTAGGCAGCTTGTCAAGAACTACGTCAGTTAACCATGGTTTATGATTCACAGTTGTATGGTCTATATGATCAAGTTGATTCTAGTGGATTCCGGACAATAGATTCAGCGCGAGTAGGGTGCAAGTTAAAGAGCCCCGAACACGTTAAATTTTTTTGTCTTCTCTTAAAACAAACACAGAACAATACAAAGAGATCACGAATCTAAACTGCATTAGGAGGGTTGGCTCGTCAAAATTGGTTTATCTTATCTGATATGACCCCGTTCTGAAAGATTAAAGGCCCTCGGATCCCGATCTTTCTGCACATAAAAAAAAAGGAGAAAAAACGATTGTAGCTACGAAGAGCACCGCGAGGTCATCAGAACCAAGTGTCGACAACATGAACATTCTGTGCTTAGACGGTAACGAATCCGAAAACGATGGTCTTCTCAGCCAGAGTACTTATTCTTCTCCACAAAATAAGTTCCCTAAGTTCACATCTTGTCATCTTGACGTATATTGTTATATATCCTTTTGTTCTCACAAATGTCTTTGTTGCCTTCATAGATGTTTTCGTACAAAGCACCTGCCAAATGGGTTAATTTAATCTTCAGTAATTCAATAATAGAGAGACTAGAGCCAAAGATTTTACATCACAAATTCACTAACATATGTAATAAAACAAAAGGTGTTTTTGACGGTATCAAAATATGAACGTATATTGCATGCAATCATACGTAACAATGAACAATGAAAAAAGTAAAAGGTCAGAAGTGGTTGTCTTTTAACTCGTGTTTGTTTGTTCATTTCGTTCAGATGAACATGTGGCATGATGTTCGTTTAAGTGTACAAACATGAATATCATCCAAATGAATCATATGAATGAGTTTTAAAAGTTTAGACAAAAAATTAAAACCAGTTGGCTAAATCCAAATTTTATCAAGATGCTCCATCAAGATGAATCATTTGGATGAATGAACAAAAAAAACAAAATTTTACAATCAAACAAAAATCATTTGTGTAGAAATAGAAATCACCATAAGGAACTCATAAGGTTGAACTCATATAAACCAAGACGCGTAAGTTTAAGTGGTAAAAGAATCCTTGTTGGGACTCCGTTACCTGGATTCGATTCGCTTTGGTCACCTAACCGCGTCCTTAACGATGGCATTACGCGTACCCGGATGCAAGGTTTCGTGAGATTACTCTGTGGGCCTAGAAAACCTTTGGGATCTCCACGGTTACCCAAAACAAAAGTTGAACTCATATATCTACCAAGACAAAAAAATTTAAATGATTTTGGGTTTTTTTCTTGATTAGTGTAAGTAAAGGGAACATCTTAGTAAATGATCTCGTTTGGTTTATATGAGAAAGTCAATTTTATTGAAGAACAAGTAATTTTTAGGATATGGATTTGGTGAGGCGTCTTCACGTTAAGGGACAACAAGATCTCATCAAGACCTTACTTGATCTACAAGTACATGCTACAACTCCACCAAAATCGTGTTAATGCATCTTTTTTTAACAACTAAATCATTATACTAATTAAAAGGCTTCACAAGTGGAGATCCAATCGATAAGAGAAGAGTTTACCAAATAAATATATCTAGAGCAAAATCTAATAACACGTGTTAAGCCGTCTGTTCGTGAATTTAAAGAACATAAAACTAACGAAATATTAAAGTGTAAATAATAAACGAAATGCGTAGAAGTCGTCAGTAAAATTTGAAAAGGTCCGCTTAACATGTTTCTACAACTTTTATTATTGAAAAATGTATGAAAATTGGATACCGTGTATTTTGTTGTTTTGTTTCTATCAAAAATGTTGACTTTTTCAACTTCGTGGGAAGATGATTTGTGGAGTAATAATGACGTCATGTAAATGGTAGTTTGCTGACGTTTCTTTCCCAAAATATAAAATGTTGACAAAAGAAAAAAAACTTAACCAATAGAAATGAAAAAACATAAATGCAAAGTAGTCTGAACGTGCGAGAAGAGCTTCGTCAAATTAATATGGCGCGTGGTTTTGTAATTAAAAAAGTTAACGATAATAATTAATTCAGTATTTAATAATTATGGTGTGAATGGTAGAGACGGATTTGCTGAATTTTGCTGTTGATTAAGTAAATGCCAATTTTTAAGTTATAAATAAAAACTTTTTTTTCATCGAATGAAAACGTTTTTTCATGAAATGCATAGTATGATTTTATTGATTTATGCGTTTGAAATATATTTTATAACAGGTATGCAAATGAATATAAATACACTTTATATCACAAAAATAAATCACGTAAACCAAACAAAAAACTATTTTATCACGTATCCAGAAAACCGATCTGAATATGATCCAAAAAGCCCAAACTCGAATTGAATTATAAAAATACATGAACGGATTCTGTCAGCAGCATTTTGGATATGGGTATTATCTAACCGTTCCGAACCGAAAATCCAAAAAATCGTAAAAACTCGAGTAATACGAAAAATCTAAACCAAACACGAATTTGAAATCCGAAAAATCCGTAAAAAATCGAGTAAACCAAAAACACTTGAATCCAAACCCCAATGAGTATTCAGAAAAACTTGAAAATCTAAAAACTACAAATCGAGCTCCAAAATTCAAAAAACTTGAATAATCTAAAATCTAAACCAAACACGAGTATGAAATCCAAAAATTCCGTAAAAAATCAAAAACCATAAAACTCTAAAATATCTAAACCTGAATCCGAAAACATTCGAACCGAAATCGACATTTTTCCGTATATACTTGGGTTTTTTGTAACATTACTTAGTTCGACGCAAATTCGAATAGACCCAAACCGAATCCGACCCAAATTTTATAAACCGAATCCAATCAGAAAGAAACTCGAAGGAGACTTAACCTTATGTTCTGAGAATCCGAAATCCGAATGTAACCAAACCGAATCCAATCCAAAACCCGAATGTCCACCCAATAATATTCACGATAGAAGAATAGAGTTTGAGAGATTCGGTTGGATTGACTTATTTGTTCATCGTATATTTTTTCTTGAAGAAACACGTATTAATTCCACTAAAAGATTAGTTTATAATCTTTCGTTAATTAAAGGCGGGAAAAAAAAAATAATTAACGTGTAAACTAAAAGGAAGAGACATATCCTATCAAAAGACTCATCGTGTACACCTATCACTTTCGAGTTTTTTTTTTTTAACTTTCTCTGGTTCACTGTTCATACGAACTATGTTTGGTTTTTTGTTGGAAACGTTGACAATTACTCCTCCTGAAGAAAAAGAAAAGAGAAAAGAAGCCAAAAACTCATGATTTCTCTCTGATTATCTCTTTATGGTCTTCGTCTTCGAAATGGGTTTTTTCCAGAAAAAATTCTAAACAAACCCATCTTCTTCTTCTTCCATCTTCACTCTCATCGTTACCTTTCAGGAGACAGGTCAAAAAGTTTTGAGCTTTCTTGTCTGAATTCTGAAAATCTCTCTGTTCTTCGTCTCAAATCTTGTGGGTATTCTCTCGCTCTCTCTTTCTCTAAACCCCTAATCTTCTTCCATCTTCATTCTCATCAATACCTTCCAGATTCAGTATCGAGGAAGAGACAGATCAAAAAGTTTGAGCTTTTGGTCTGAAACTTCCTCTGTTCTTTGTCTGAAATCTTGTGGGTCTCTCTCTCTCTGGATTTGTGATGCGTTATAATTGCTTTAGACTTCTTGATATGTGCAAAGGAAGTGATCGTCCTGGAAAAAGAGAAGCTGAAGGTAATGGATCATGATGAATTTAATGATCATCATTTTAGGTTTTTTTTATAATTTTGATCTCAATTTTTTGTTTCTGGGTTTGATTGATTTTGTTTACTTAGAACATGGGCATTGAATTTGATCATCTTTTCTCACAAAGCTTGTCTCTTTTCTCACAAAGGTTGTGTCTTTTTGTATAATCAGAGATCTCTACAAACAATGTGAGAGTCTTTTCATATAACTCATTAAGATCAGCAACAGATAGTTTTCATCCATCTAACAGAATTGGAGGTGGTGGCTATGGAGTTGTCTTCAGGGTGAGAGACAAATGATGACAAAGTTGAATCTGCTTTAAGTATTGTTGTTCTGTTGAAATGGTGAAAATAGTTGATTTGAATCTTGTAGGGAGTATTAAGAGATGGCACACAAGTAGCTGTTAAATCACTTTCAGCAGGATCTAAACAAGGGACACGCGAGTTCTTGACCGAGATTAATTTGATATCGAACATTCATCATCCTAATCTCGTTAAACTTATCGGTTGTTGCATCGAAGGGAACAATCGGATTCTTGTCTATGAGTACCTTGAGAACAATAGTCTTTCTAGTGTTTTGCTTGGTATATTTTTGTTATATATCGCATTCGGATTCTTGTTTATTTTTAGTCCTATTTGTGTCCTGTTCTTTTGATATGGTTGAGTGATTTTTTTAGGTTCGAGGAGTAAATATGTGCCGCTTGATTGGTCTAAAAGAGCTGCGATTTGCGTTGGGACAGCTTCGGGTTTAGCTTTCCTTCATGAGGAAGTTGAACCTCAAGTTGTTCACCGTGACATCAAGGCGAGTAATATCTTACTAGACCGAGATTTTTCTCCCAAGATTGGAGATTTCGGATTGGCAAAGCTTTTCCCAGACAATGTCACTCATGTCAGTACTCGCGTTGCTGGAACAGTGTAAGAATCATTTCTGTAAAACCTTTAGTTTTCCGTCTTTCGTTCACAGATATTTTCAGCTGATGAAACCGTGATTACAGTGGGTACTTGGCCCCAGAATATGCACTTCTTGGTCAGCTGACGAAAAAAGCAGACGTCTACAGCTTCGGTATACTCGTGCTTGAGGTCATAAGTGGCGGTAGTAGCAGCAGAGCCACCTTTGGAGACGAGTACTTGGTTCTTGTCGAATGGGTAAAGCTTAAAAACTCTCAAACCTTAGCATTTTCGTTTGTTTGCATTTTGCGTTTTGCGTTTACATTTTAACAAAAGGTTTTGATTCCGTTCTTTAAACTGTGTTTTGTTCAGGTATGGAAGTTGAGAGAAGAAGGGAGGCTGCTAGAGTTTGTGGATCCGGATCTAACCAAGTTCCCGGAAGATGATGTGACCCGGTTCATCAAAGTAGCTCTTTTCTGCACACAAGCCGCGGCACAAAAGAGACCAAACATGAAGCAAGTGGTGGAGATGCTTACTAGGAAAGAGATTAACCTCAATGAAGATGCCTTAACAGAGCCTGGTGTCTACAGAGCTACCAACAGGGTATTTAACCACCGTAGCCGCGGTCTTAAAGGCGGCCAAGGAGGTGGCAGCTCACAGGAGAGCTCACGTTACAAAGGGAAAAGCTCAGCCATTCCTCAAGGGTCGTCTTCAACATCGGTTATTTCCTTTCAGAGTATCACGGAGATGGCTCCTAGATGATTCTTTCTTTCGGTTTATCAAAGAAGATTATATTCTTGACTATGTAGTAATTAGTCTCTGATGTACTTTCTTATATAGATAGATTAGTAAATCAAATGTCATGAGAGAAAAATATTGTTAGTGACTCATCATAAGAAGTGAACTGAAAAAAGCTCAATAATCTCTGCTCGTGTTGCTCAACTTCATTTTATTAGGAATCATGGGCTTCTAAAACCAATTGGCAATTAGTAGAGTGACCTATGATCCTATAAGTAGAAGTGTAGAATTCTTTCTACTTTCAATGTGAGACTTTTTCAAACACTCTAATAGACCTCCTCGAGATGTAAGCGGACCACAACAGAACGGACCACAACTCTTTCGATCGTCTCCATTTTCTTCTTAATTGGTTTGATTTGTTTAGATCAATGATAAGAAGAAGTCGGCGTATTCAAAGGATTTCTTCTTATTCATCTTGAAGACTTAAGCCCTATATTTATACAAGGATATCAAACCTAATATGTACGTTATGAAAGTCTAAACTACCCACAGTATATATCTATATATGTCTCTTAATAATCAATAATTTGTTCTTATACTGGTTTTCACCTCTTCTTAGTTGTTTTGTTGATTGGTTTATGCTCTAATCCTTTTGGTTCCGGAAGTCACCTCTAGACTTGTCGGCTTTTGGTTCCGAAAAGATAGTCTTTTGCCGGCTTTGTATAGAACCTTTGTTTTTTATATAGTATAATCTTTAGAGGGAAAAAAGAGCTCAAAAACTTGTGTCTATGTGTTATGTTTAATTAGCTAGTAGAAAGTAAAAGGTGTAGAAGATTTGAAGCTTGTACTTACAAGTGCAAATTTTAGTTTTCTGACATTTTCCTATGGAGTACAAAGGTCAGTAGTTTTAAAAAATTTTAAATTATAGTTGGCATGATTGCAACATTCTTGAGTTGAATTATTGAGAGACCTTCTAAAATAATGAGACAAATGTTTTAAAAAAAATTATGAGATAAATATAATATTGGGAAAAGATTTTATGTACCTAACTATGTATTCTTTCAATTGTCAAAGACAAAGTCATGATGCTTCCATAACTTGACAAATTGTGTGGATGAAAAATGCAGGTGGACTTATTCAATCTTTATTTTTCTTTTTGAAAACAACGATGTTTTATTGCTTAAAAATCTTCACTAGGAAGGAACAAAAGATAACAAGGAGTTTTTAGCTAATAAATCCGCTACCGAATTCTGAGAGCGGGGGATAAAAATAAACGAAACAAATTCAAAAGAAACCACTACCTTCCGAATGTCACATAAGACCATATGGATATCATTATGAGATTCATGGCGCTGGAGAATGTTGATAAGAACTTGGGAATCAGAGAAGAAACACACATCCAAACTACCCATCGAGACCGCTTTTTGAATGGCCAAAAGCAAAGCAAATGCTTCAGCTTGAAGTGGTGAGACCACATTGGTAATTTTCTTTCCTTAATTGCAAAATTCAATTATTTTCGAGATGGGTTAAGACCATTTCAAAAAAAAAAATATAACCTTTTTTGTCAACAACTTAAAATTAAAAAAAGGTTCGGTAATCCAAACCGAAAGCGCATAATTTACGTAACACATGGCATACGGAAGCTGGCGAGCACTTACGTGCTATTAGATCAATTCATTATATTTAGTTCAGTTTCGAAGGTTATAATCGTCTAAACAATGCGGATTTTTTTTTTTATCACAAAGGGAATTTTATTATTAGACCTCACAAATTGTGGTAACTTGAGCACAAAGGGCTCGGTACGCAAGCGAATCAGCTAAAGCATCCGCAGTTCGAAAAACATAAGAAACAGAAAACAATGAAAAAGGCGGAATGAGATTCCGGATATCCGAGAGAAGACCAAGAATACAAATGTGATCTTCATGACTATTGATCAAATTGACCAATATTTGGAAGTCAGAATGCAAAAGCAATTCATTAATCCCCAACACGAGAGCCTGGCGTAAAGCATTCCACAAAGCCAAAGCTTCAGCAGCAAGTACCGTCGGCACATCTTCCTTGAAAATAATGTACTTAGCAAATAGGGCTAACTTTCGAAAGTGAACTAAATATAATGAATTGATCTAATAGGAAACTAAAGAAAGTGCCTCACACATCTAATTTATAAAACTTAGTTTCACTTTTAGGTGCCTTCTTAGTTATTGCAACGAAACTTTTAAGGGTACTTTAAGCCAATTAACGTGTTATTTATAGGTCAACTATAGACAAAAACGTTTATCATTTGAAAGACTTTTTTTTAATTATTGTTTAATTCAACCCAAGCCGGCTTGGTAATTAACAATAGTTATTAAAGCTATACCTACAAGATCAAGACAATATCAAAAGAAAGAGATTAAGGGGAGTTAGTGGAAGATTGATTTCTAAGGAGTTTCAGATTCCATTGTTATTGATTAAAAAAAAATCAAAAACGAAATGTTGTTTATTGGTGTGATAATTTTGTAATTCTACTCAAAAGTTTGAGTATTTATTCATTTTGTAATTATATATGTTAAACTTTAGTGTTATTAGAATAATGTTTCTTTGCATTTACTTATCAACACAACTTTGAAAATATTAGAGTTACCCACTTGTACGGTACAAGTTGTACCCATTGTATTCCCAAAGTTTGGATAGCAAAATTAAAAGCCTTTTTTCCCAAATAAACATGTATTTTGTGAGATTTTAAATCCTCTTTCTCAAAGAGGAGCAATAGGCCGGTCCGATAACCCATTAGCCTCACATATTCCTTTCCTTCCACTTTGTGGTGGAAGAGGATCGAACCATGATACCTGAAGACTGGCTCTGAAGAGCCAACCACCAGGCTACAATGTCCTCGACAATGGAATTTTCTTGTTAAAAATACAAAAACTTAAATCACATGGTTTTGCATAAAAGTTTTACAAAAAAGTCACAACTACTTTTCTAATTCACCAAAATCTTCTAAAAATTCATTAAAAATCAAATTCTCTCTAATACTCGATTCAATTTACAACCCTAAATTTTTGTTATTGCCATTAAAGGTGAAGAAGAAAAAGAGAAACCATGTTCATGCAAAAAGAGATCGAACAACGACATCATAGTTAGTATAGTTGATAAAACGTGTTAAAAATCGTTTTCACAATCACGTGAACTTGAAGCTCCCAATAGTAAGTAATTACAAAACCGATCAAATAACAAAACCAAACGTAAGTCGGAAGCAAAAATTGAACGACACAAAAAAAATTTTAGCATGCAAAATGCCAAAATCTATCTATAAATAATACGTATCAATATTATGATTTTACAAAAGAAACAAAATAGACTATTATAATTATACATATATATATATATATATGTTCGGCTTAGAATATATGTCAAAGAGCAATGAATAAATGTCACTGTCCTCTTCTTTAAAAAATTTTCAACATGTCATAAAACAATATTACTTCATACAAAAAGTAATGGATAATGCAGTTGTGCTCACTATATTAATAAATCCAAAAATAACAAAAATACCAATCCACTGACTAAATCAGAACCTTAAATGTAAAAAACTAAAACAAATATAAGTTGATAGAAGGGAAAGTCGAAATGACACTAATAAATTCATATTGTTTATAAGGAATTTTCAGCGTGGTGCTAGCGAAGATCATTCGTTTTGGTGATATGATACAGCAGATGAAACAAAAAGATTTGTCTGATGAAGAATTGTCTTTGTAGTTGTTTCTCAAAATTTGTAATAGCAATAATAATAATTCAAACGATAAAAAAAAATAGCAAACGTGAAATAGTATTTAAAACATTTTAAACCTCACCATTTTTTTTTACTTCAAATTCCTTTGTGGAATAACACATTAGAGAACTCGAATAAAACCACAACTTATACACCTAATGAAAAGTCATTATCAATAATCAAAATTGATGACAAAAGAAAAGTCTTCAAAACTCAAAAGATGGAGACAATTTCTAAAAATATAACAAAAAATAAATGTGGGAAAAATCATGGTCCCCAATAATTTAGTTATATAATAAAAGTCGTAATAATATATTAAACATATTGGATAATAATAATAATAAGAAGAAGAAGTCTACGTTCGAAATTAATCTTTCTCTGACGGCTTAAAGAACTTTCAAAATATGACAGCTTCAACAACAAAACATAAAACACACAAAGACTTCACAAAACTCATTTCTTCTCTAATGGATCATCATGAGATTACGAAGAAAGTCACAGCGATGGTTGATCACCGGCGGTTAAACCGCTCCGGAACTTCACTGTTCACGGCGTTTGCTTCCACCGTTGTAGCTTTGATAGTATTCACGATCGTTCTCGCCTGTAATTTATCAGTGAGAGATTACTCGGAGGAAGTGGTGAAGATTGAGATCAAAACAGTTGTTCCTTACTTACCTTTAAGAACAGAGAAAGAGTTTAGTGAAGTCAAAAACAACTCTTTGGCAACAATCAACAATGATCTTCGGATTCTTGAAGTTTTCGGAGGCAGTGACGTGTCGAAGAAGTTTCAACAGAGAGTAACAGAGTTCTTGAGAGAAGATTGTGACGTCAACTTCATGATGACTTGGATCTCTCCTGCGGAAATGTTCGGGAAAAGAGAGGTTTTTTCGGTCGAAAGCGTCTTTAAATCGCATCCTCGAGGTTGTTTGATCATTTTATCAGCGACAATGGATTCTCCTCAGGGCTACGAAACCTTAAGACCGTTTCTTGATAGAGGCTATAGAGTTATGTCAGTGACGCCTAATTTGCCGTTTCTTCTCAAGAACACGGCTGGAGAATCTTGGTTACAAGAGATTCAAACGGGTAAAAGAGATCCCGGAAAGATTCCTTTAGCTCAGAATCTTTCGAATCTCATGAGACTAGCGTATCTTTTTAAATACGGAGGTGTTTATTTGGATACGGACATGATTGTTCTCAAGAGCTTTAAACCTCTAAGGAATGTGATTGGTGCACAAACACTTGATCCGGTTTCAAGAAACTGGACAAGACTAAACAACGCGGTTCTTGTTTTCGACAAGAACCATCCTCTCTTGCTCAAGTTCATCGAAGAGTTCGCGGTGAGTTTCAACGGAAACGTTTGGGGACATAACGGACCGTACCTTGTTTCTAGAGTGGCTCGAGTCTTGGAAGGTAAGAGTGGTTATAACTTCACCATCATGAGACCTCATGCGTTTTATCCGGTGAATTGGATTGAGATTGAGAAGCTTTTCAAGGTTCCAAGAACAGAGAAAGATTCTAACAGAGTTAAAGTTAAAGTTCTTGAGATGCAAAAGATAAGCTATGGTTTGCATTTGTGGAATAAGTTTAGTAGCAAATTTGAAATTGAACAAGGAAGTGTCATGGATAAAATTGTTTCAGATCATTGCATAATATGTGATAAAGTCTTTGATTCATAATTTTTTTTTGTAAAGTTTAAATTCAATTGTAGAATAGTTTGTGTAAATTGTAATTAACAATTGTGATTCCGGTTCTTCAACAACTGGAAAGTCTGGTTGAAACCTTTGGCATCATTAGAGATGATCATGACATTCTGAATAGCAACATTCACAGGATCCACTGACCAAATGTCAGTCTCACCTTTGATCTCCTTATCAGCAACATCAAGAGGCGCATCTTTTTCATAGACTAAACATCTCATCGAGATTCCATTGTTACTCAGATCTTCTTGCATAACCTTTGTAAGTTGCTCACTATTTTCTTGGCGTGAATTGCTCTTATCAGCTTTACCTCTCCCAGAAACCCTCTCTTCCTCAAGGCCTTTACGATCTTCTCACGAA